>JAVJIX010000168.1:2027500-2156772 GCA_036785185.1 Paratrypauchen microcephalus | reverse complement strand
CTTATCGAGGTAGATTGAAAAAAAACTTGCAGCTAAAGGAAAAGTAACGTTTTTTACAATCTGAGCCTTCTTTCGGCAATAAAACAAGTAGTTTTACTCACCCATAGCAGTTTGGTGTCATTTTGAGCAGTTTCGTAGAAGTTATGTTGTAGCGTATCCGTTAACTTGAGTTCTCGGGGCATTACTTTGCGGTCCAAATAACACAAACTTTAGCACTTTTCAAATCATAGAAGCCCGATGTCTTAGTCTACGATTTCGTTTGAAGGAAAAGTGGCCTGTAATCTGAGATTTAGCCATAGTTTCGAGTAGATGAGGAGGCCAGTGCGCATGTGTGGACTGTGCTCTCAGCTCCCGGGACCCAAACATGAAACGCAAAGCTGTAAACTATGGATAAATCTCGGATTACAGGCCACTTTTGCTTCAAACAAAATCGTAGATTAAGACATCGGGCTTCTATGATTTGAAAAGTGCTAAAGTTTGTGTTATTTGGAGCCCGCACGGGGCATATTACATGCTTGGGGAATATATTATATGCCCCGAGCTATGGCTAGAGGTTGCGCTAGGCTAACGCTAATCTAAAACATCTCTGGAAGTGCTCCATATGACACCAAAGTGCTATGGGTGAGTAAAACAACTTGTTTTATTACCGAAATAAGGCTCAAATTGTAAAAAAAAATGTTACTTTTCCTTTAAAGTTCTACTCAAGGTAATTTGGGCCAATTCACCTGGAAGCCTGAGGGCCAAGAAAAATTTGTCTGAGGGCCGCATTTGGCCCACGGGCCATAGTTTGGACATGCCTGCTGTAAGTGATACAGTTGTCACTTTTATACCCACTACAGTATCAGCTGAACCTCCACTGAAGCCAAGCCCTGTTTCTACAGCAGATGTTGATAAAGTCATTGTACTCTTAAACTCGTCAAGAGCCCAGGATGTGTGTGGTGTAGACACAGTCTATTGTCACACCATTAACACATATAATAAATATGTCACCCTGAATCATGGAAGCTGTCAAGTGTCATTCCCATTAAAGGTGGCAATCCTCAGCTAACATCCAACTACAGACTGTTTAGCATTCTTCCTACTGTGTCAAAAGTATTCAAAAAACAAATCACTAATCATCTCAATTACAGCTCTTACCCATTGCATCCAATGCAATTTGGATATAGGATCAATCACTCCACTGAAACAGCAACCTGTTATTTTTTGGAAAAGGTAAAATCATTAATGGACAAGGGGGGAACAGTTGGGGCAGTTTTTCTAGATCTACGGAAAGCATTCGGCACAGCCAATCACTTGATTTTATTACAAAAACTTCATTTTAATTTTTCAATAGAATTTATCAATGTCCTCAAGTCCTATCGCTCAGCTCGAACTCAGTCTGTAAACATAAATAACCATTTATCTCATGCTCTACAATTATCAACTGGTGTTCCACAAGGTTCAATAATTGGTCCTGTTTTGTTCAGCATTTACATTAATGATCTGCCTCTGGTATGTGAGAGTTGTAACATCTTAATGTACGCCAATGACACTGTTATTCTCTGCCATGGGAAAACAGCTGAGGAAGTTGCAGCAAAGCTGACATATGCCATGTCACAGGTCACAGCCTGGTTTAAAATCTTGCTTTCAACTTAACATCTCCACAACAGTTTGTATGTACTTTTCAAAAAAAAAAAAAATCACATGTAAAGCCAGATATTTCAATTGCAGGACAAGTACAGGTTGTCACAGAATTCAAATATCTTGGATTATACATAGATTCAAATCTCAATTTCAAAACACATATTCAAAAAGTTAGCAACAAGATAAACTTCAGTTTATCTAATTTCCGTTACATCAGAGACTCATTATCAATTGAGGCAGCAAAATCTTCCTTCTTTGCCCTTCTCCTCTCACATATAACATACTGTATCATCAGCTGGTCTAATACATCAGCCACAACAATAAAACCCATTGAATCACTCTATAAACAAGCTTTAAAAACACTTGACAAAAAACACTACAGATACCACCATTGTCACATTTTGCAGAAATACAAATTAATGACCTGGGACAATCTTATTAAATTTAAAAATATCTGTCTAATGTACAAGATTAAACATGGCTTGGCTCCCCCTTCGCTGAATGACTGTTAATTTTAGATCTAGTGAGGGCAGAGTGACCAGAGGAGCAGTGACCAGAGGAGCAGTGAGGGAAGACTGCATTATTCCTCATATAAAAACTGTATTTGGTCAGTCTGTTTTCTCCGTCTGAGCGTCCCATCAGTGGAACTCTGTGCCTGAAGCCATCAGAACATTTCCCTCATTCTCTGCTTTTAAAGGAAAAGTAACGTTTTTTACCATTTGAGCCTTATTTCGGTAATAAAACAAGTTGTTTTACTTACCCATAGCACTTTGGTGTCATATGGAGCACTTCCAGAGATGTTTTAGATTTGCGATCTCCATCATGTGAGTTCTCGGGGCAAATGTTTGCGGTCTCCAAATAACACAAACTTTAGCACTTTTCGAATCATAGAAGCCTGATGTCTTAGTCTATGATTTTGTTTGAAGCAAAAGTGGCCTGTAATCCGAGATTTATCCATAGTTTCGAGTAGATAAGGACGCCAGTGCGCATGTGCGGACTGTGCTCTCAGCTCCCGGGACCCAAACATGAAACGCAAAACTGTAAACTATGGATAAATCTCGGATTACAGGCCACTTTTGCTTCAAACGAAATCGTAGACTAAGACATCGGGCTTCTATGATTTGAAAAGTGCTAAAGTTTGTGTTATTTGGAGCCCACACGGGGCATATTACATGCTTGGGGAATATATTATATGCCCCGAGCTATGGCTAGAAGTCGCGCTAGGCTAACCGCAAATCTAAAACATCTCTGGAAGTGCTCCATATGACACCAAAGTGCTATGGGTGAGTAAAACAACTAAGGCTCAAATTGTAAAAAAAAGTTACTTTTCCTTTAAAAGGAATGCTAAAAAGTGGCTTTTAGAAATGCAAATGTGTGAAACACTAAAACTTTTATTGTATTTCTGTAATGTTATTGTACATTTGTGTAATTTTTAATGTGTAACTTTTTAAGTGTATTTTTAGGATGCCTTTTTGACATCTGGCAAAGGGACTGCCGATGCAAATTAGCTCTTATCAGCTAACATTTACATTGTTTTGATTTTGATTAATGTACATTGTCCCTTTTCAGATAAATAAATAAAGAAATAAATAAATTTTACTGTCATAGCACCCACACAGAGCACCCACACAGAGCACCCACAAAGAGCAAACAACAAAGCGCACCCACAAGATCACCCACACAGAGCAACCAAACTGAGCACCCACATCTTATTGGACCCACAAACCCACAAAGACCCACAAAGAGGAACTCAGACCCCACTTCAGAATACCCACAGAACACCCACTCTTAACTGCCGGAGCACCCACACAAGCAGTCAGAGCACCCACAAAGTACTCGCTCTCACTGACAGAGCACCCATACAGAGCACCCAAACAGAGCACCCAAACAGAGCACCCATGTCTTTATGCAGATTCCCAGGATATTGTTGGTGTTTGGAGAAGGAAAACGAGGGCCTGACGGAGATGAATGAATTTAATATATGTGTCTGAAGCGCAGATGACCTCCGATACAGCTACTCTGTCACAGGTGGGTATCCATGGTGACGGGAGGGAGGGGAGCGCCGGGCAGATGTGTGGGTACTCTTTGTGGGTGCTCTGACAGCGTTCTATGGGTGCTCTGTGATGAGGTGCTCTGGTGTTGAGGTATGGATGCTCTGACATTGGGGTGTGGGTGCCCTATGGGTGCTCTGATGTTGGGGTGTGGGTGCTCTATGGGGGCACTAACGTTGGGGTCTGGAGGCTCTACGGGTGCTCTGTGATGGGGTGCTCTGGTGTTGAGGTATGGATGCTCTGACATTGGGGTGTGGGTGCCCTATGGGTGTTCTGATGTTGGGGTGTGGGTGCCCTATGGGTGTTCTGATGTTGGGGTGTGGGTGCTCTATGGGGGCACTAACGTTGGGGTCTGTGGGCTGTACGGGTGCTCTGTGTTGGGGTGCTCTGGTGTTGAGGTATGGATGCTCTGACATTGGGGTGTGGGTGCTCTATGGGCACTGATGCTGGGGTGGAAGTGCTCTATGGGTGCTCTGTGATAAGGTGCTCTGATGTTGGGGTGTGGGTGCTCTGTGCGTGCTCTGAACATTGGGGCGTGGAGGCTTTATGGGTGCTCTGATGTTGGGGTTTGGGTGCTCTGTAGGTATTCTGATGCTGGGATGTGGGTGCTCTATGAGTGCTCTGTAATGGGGTGTGGGTGCTATATGGGTGCTCAGTGATGGGGTGTGGGTGCTCTATGGGTGATTTGTGATTAGGTGTGGCTGCTGTATGGGTGCTCAGTGATGGGGTGCTCTGATGTTGAGGTGTAGGTGCTCTGTGACCTACACCCCAACATCAGTGCACTCCATCACTGAGCACCCATAGAACATTGTCAGAACACCCACAAAGAGTAGCCACACGTCTGCCTGGTGCTCTGACATTGTTCTATGGGTGCTCAGTGATAGGGTGCTCTGATGTTGAGGTGTGGGTGCTCTGACATTGAGGTGTAGGTGCTCTGTGACCCATTGTGGTGTCATTAAAATAAAAATTGGAGCTCTTCAAAGAACTGCAGTGCGGATCTCTTTCTTCTTTTGCATTATATTTTTCTCCATTCTTTTTTTCCCAGTGTAGTTATCTGCGATACCACTGATTTTTATCAATCGAATACAAATTTTTTATTCAAATGCACTGAAACTCCTCCAAAGACTCCAAAGAGTATAATATAGCATATATCTTATCTTCAAAATATATCATTCATAAAAATCAATAGCCTACTTCTTGATACTTTTCAAAAAAAATCCTTATATTAAGAGTTTAAAGGTCCCATGGCATGAAATTTTCACTTTCTGAGGTTTTTGAACGTTAATGTGAGCTCCCCTACCCTGTTTAGCCCCCCTTTCATGGTTAAAAGTTGCGAAATGTCTAAACTGAGCATTTGCGATCCTTTTCTGCGTTACAAAAAATCGGAGCTCAAACGGGCGATTTTGAACAAGGAAACTTATTGACGTCAGATCGAAAAAAGGAATGCAAATGCAGTTCCACCCCCGTCTGTCTGTACTCAGCGTCTCTGTAAATCACGCCCAGAGAGTTTGGACTGTGAATGCGCTAGGCAATGCGAAATGCGTTTTTTTATTTGCCTGGAGGCACGTCCGAGTGTTTCTAGGCTCGGAAGTCCTTTATCTGAGCCTCTGGACCTTGGAACAGCAGTGGTTTCATTTGATTTTCTGTGGAAATGTGTTTATTTTTCAATGGAACGCTTCAAATCTCTCCCCCTGTGCAAAAACACGGAAATGGATCAGCTGAGAGCTGAGAGCGAGAGAGTTTGGCCACGCCCCCACCCTCTACTATAGCTCAGCTCTTTTCTCCTCATTTGCATTCAAGCAACAACGCCCATTATGAAGTGTTCATCTTATCTCTGTTTCTCATGCACTGAGTGTTGATTTTGAAGAAGGATTCATTTACAGTATTAGGGAACCATTAAGGAGCCATATAAAAGCATCAAGAAGTACCATGTCATGGGATCTTTAAAAACACAACAGAGGTCAGGTCAGGTCATAGTTGCTTTATTGTCGAAAAACAATCATATGTACATGTACATAGAGTGAATTTGAAATTTCGTTTCCCCACTAACCAGGCAGGACAGTATAGAGTGGCTAGGGGAGGAGCGGCTGAGAGATGCAGAGTAGAAAAGATGCAATACAATCAATACAAATATACACAACATGTAATGACAGAAAACAATTGGCTAGGTAACATACAGTGTCTTTTTCTTTGGCGACAAGAGGGAAGGGTGTGGGGCAAGGGAAAAGATCAGAAATCAATGAAATTGATTGAAAACTGAAGAAGAAGCAGACATCCTAAAAATAGACAGGGCAGTATTACTTAATACATGTGAGTGTGAGTCCAATAGTGTGTGGCAATGTTTTTGTAGAGTCTGAGATTAGCGGCAGCTGGTGGCCTTGGACGTGTTTGTGCAGAAGATGCAGTCAAAACAAAGAGTCCAGTTGAATCACATTTTCCCAGGAGAATTGATTACAAAAGGGGAATTTAACATAATTGATACATTTTAGAACCCAGGTGAACAGACAATTTGCCAGAACTCTGGTTTCTGTCAGGTCCCCACTTCCTGCAGGTCTGTGCGACTCGCAATCCTCCCCCTGGCACGTATGATAATGAATATGGACTGAGCCGCTGTTCCCCACAGTTCCAAATCCATTTATCCGCGATGTTGTCCAGCACCAGGGGGTTTTCCACAGATGGATGATACGTTCACACCTGTGTTTTTCCTTCTGATGTTGCCCCCCCCCGAACAGAGCTACTATATGTTCTAATCTAAAGGAACTGAAATCCACAACTATACACTGTCTCCTGTATGCAAATGCTCTGACAGCGAGTGCTTGCGTTGGGGCCACAGACTGTAAATGGACATACCTAACCCACACGCTGGCACATTCCAAACAGGAAGTGAGCATGGGTGCACTTCAAGCTCTATCGACTCTGGCTCCAAGTCATTTTATATTGAAAAACTGTCACCCCTCTCTCTGCAACTGCTGTCAGGCTCATCATTTTGTTCATAAAGTGGCACTGTGTTACTTTTTGATTGATGGCTGCTTGTTTCTCTGGATACGTCATTGCTCTGCCTGGAATGTTCCAAAGTATGCCATTAAACAGCTAACTTACATTTATTCAATTACAGGTGGTTTTATAGCTCAAATATACAGAGAAAAATAAGCATTTTGACTGTGAGCGGGGACGCCTCTCCACAAATCTGACCTGTGACTTGGTCTGGTTTGATCTCCATGAAGACAGAAAGGTTTAAGACCATACTGCAAAACATTTGACAAAGCAATAACATCTCCTTGGTGACAAGCATTTGACGGACCCTCCACCAGAAAAGTTTCACAATGCACCTTTAAAATATTTCTATTAACTCGCTCTACATGATACCTGTTTTTATTTTGCTATTTTGTCCATAAATCAAGATATGAACATTAGTAACAGACAAATCAAGTGCCTTCGTTCTCCAAGGTTGCTTCCACTAGCTTTAGCTTTAGCTTCCACTAGGTTGGCGGCACGGTGGCTGAGTGGCTAGCGCTCATGCGTTACAGCAAGAAGGTTCCGGGTTCGATCCCAGGGTCGTCCGAGCCTTTCTGTGTGGAATTTGCATGTTCTCCCCGTGTCTGGATGGGTTTCCTCCGGGCACTCTGGTTTCCCCCATCAACCCAAAACATGCTCCAGGTAAAATCCTCCAGCTGAGGTCCTGACCAAACCGAGCAATAAGATCATGGAGATGGGTTCCCGGGCGCCTGAAAGACGAGCTGCCCACTGCTCCTGAAGGATGGGTCAAATGCAGAGGAATAATTTCTCTACGGGGATGAATAAGGCATGTCTTCTTCTTCTTCTTCTTTAGCAACAGGTTTGATTGACAGCGTTGCTAAGCACCTGCTCCCTTGAAAACCAGCGGTGCGACCAGGAAGGAGCATTACCTTCAACAGCCTCGCTCCAGATTGGTTATTTTGTTGCTATGACATTTGCGGTCAGAATTCTAAGTATGGAACTCGGCTCCAAATTCGTCCCTATAACTGCAGGCATCGATGAGCTTCGTTTGAGTGGAGCCAAACCTTAAAGATCCCATGACATGGTACTTCTTGATGCTTTTATATGGCTCCTTAATGGTTCCCTAATACTGTAAATGAATCCTTCTTCAAAATCAACACTCAGTGCATGAGAAACAGAGATAAGATGAGAAAGAGTCATAAATATCTCTCTCAAACTCTTTATTCTGGGCATTGTTGCTTGAATGCAAATGAGGAGAAAAGAGATGGCAATAGTAGAGGGTGGGGGCGTGGCCAAACTCTCCGCTCAGAGCTCAGAGCCCACAGCTGATCCATTTCCTTGTTTTTGCACAGGGGGAGAGATTTGAAGCCTTCCATTGAAAAATAAACACATTTCCACAGAAAATAAAATTAAACCACTGCTGTTCAAAGGTCCAGAGGCTCAGATAAAGGACTTCCGAGCCTAGAAACACTCGGACGTGCCTCCAGACCGCATTGCCTAGTGCATTCGCAGTCCAAACTCTCTGGGCGTGATTTACAGAGACGCTGAGTACAGACAGACGGGGGTGGAACTGCATTTGCATTTCTTTTTTCGATCTGACGTCAATAAGGTGCCTTGTTCAAAATCGCCCGTTTGAGCTCCGATTTTTTGTAACGCAGAAAAGGATCGCAAATGCTCAGTTTAGACATTTCACAACTTTTAACCATGGGGGGGGGGGCCTAAACAGGGTAGGGGAGCTCACATTAACGTTCAAAAACCTCAGAAAGTGAAAATTTCATGCCATGGGACCTTTAATGGTGACATCACACTCCCTTAGTCCACTTTACAGTCTGTGGTTGGTATTCTGTTGGTGTGCTCATGTGGACTGGTCAGAATAGTTCAACTCATGCGTCCAGATTGGGAATAAGGGTGTTCACCGACAGTAACGATAAAGTACTCCTTATGGGTACTCTGTTCGTGTACTTTTTTGGATACTGTTTGTGGACTGTTGGTGGATTGGACAGAGCACTTTAGTGTTGTCAGGCTCCCGGCGGTGCAGAGTCAGCCATTTAGAGCCACCACAACAGGCCATGCTTTATTATCAGCGACACTGGAGCAATAACGCACTTTTATGATGGAAGTGTAAAAGGATGACACATGGAGGAAATATGAGCCAGTTATTGTTGAACAAGGCAGCCATTTTCCTGCACAATTAAGATTAGTTATAGCCTGATATTACAGAGGGAGGGTCACTTATCTTATTTCGAGAACAGCATGGTGAATTGAACTACTTTGGTATGTTCTCCGGTGTGCTGTGATTGTGCATAAACAGGAACTTTCTCTAGCGTAAGACTTTCTCATAGCAGCCTTTGGTCTGTGATGCTAACTGTAGGCTCTGCTCTGTTAGACTTTAATCTAAGCTTTATTATTTATTTAATGTGAGCTTTATTTTACAATCTGACCAGAAAGAACTGACTTAATTGGAGCTACAACATCTGAGCTGTTTTTAACTCTCAAACAAGGCTACAGTCACAAGGTAGCATTAACATTAGCCAACAGTTTTTCAGTGAGCCGCTCTCATCTGTTTGTTAAAAATCAAACTCCTAAACACAACCATGGACACTCAGACTGATCACAGGTTTCTAAAAATGTGTGGGTTAAATCCATTTGGCAGAATCTAAAAATGTATCAGCCTGTGTTTGCTAATGTGCGCATTGTGTCACCATGGTAACTAATGAACATTCTGCCATGTACATAGCCTACTTGTAGAAAACCTAGACTTGAAAGCAACAATTAGGCATAAAACATATCATACCGGGTCCATTTGGCTTTCTTTTGAAACATATTGGTTCAAGGGCAGGGGTCTGTTATGTGACTACACTGGAACATGTGCAAGCTTTGTTTCGCTTTGTCCTCCTAGGGAAATGCGTCTTTTGCATTTAACCCATCCTTCAGTGTCTCTGGGTTACCTGTCTGGGGCAGTGGGACCCATTTCCAGATCTTGAGCTTGGTCAGGACTATGTTACCTACCTATTTTCCTTATTGTGCGTGTTTTGGATTGATGATTGAAACTTGGAGGAAACACATCCAGACACAGGGAGAAACATGTGAACTCTACTTCACATGGAAGATGAACCCGGAACCTTCCTGCTTTGAGGCGTGAGTGCTAAAGGAAAAGTAACGTTTTTTTTACAATTTGAGCCTTATTTCAGTAATAAAACAAGTTGTTTTACTCACCCATAGCACTTTGGTGTCATATGGAGCACTTCCAGAGATGTTTTAGATTAGCGTTAGCCTAGCGCGACTTCTAGCCATAGCTCGGGGCATATAATATATTCCCCAAGCATGTAATATGCCCCGTGCAGGCTCCAAATAACACAAACTTTAGCACTTTTCAAATCATAGAAGCTCGATGTCTTAGTCTATGATTTCGTTTGAAGCAAAAGTGGCCTGTAATCCGAGATTTATCCATAGTTTACAGCTTTGCGTTTCATGTTTGGGTCCCGGGAGCTGAGAGCACAGTCCACACATGCGCACTGGCATCCTCATCTACTCGAAACTATGGCTAAATCTCGCATAACGGTAGCTGAGTGGTTAGCGCTCTTGCTTCACAGCAAGAAGGTTCCGGGTTCGATCCCCGGGTCGCCTGGGCCTTTCTGTGTGGAGTTTGCATGTTTCTCCCCGTGTCTGGATGGGTTTCCTCCGGGCACTCCGGTTTCCCCCATCAACCCAAAACATGCACCATAGGTACCTCCAGCTTAGGTCCTGACCAAGCCGAAGCAAGAAGATCATGGAGATGGTCCCCGGGCGCCCTAATGTGTGCTGCCCACTGCTCCTAATACATGTATATATGTATAGGATGGGTTAAAATGCAGAGAAGAATTTCTCCAGTGTGAGATCAATAAAGTCACTTCTTCTTCATTACAGGCCACTTTTGACCACACAAAATCGTAGACTAAGACATCGGGCTTCTATGACTTGAAAAGTGCTAAAGTTTGTGTTATTTGGAGACCGCAAATAAGTGCCCTGAGAACTCACATGATGGAGATCGCAAATCTAAAACATCTCCGGAAGTGCTCCATATGACACCAAAGTGCTATGGGTGAGTAAAACAACTTGTTTTATTACCGAAATAAGGCTCAGATTGTAAAAAAGGTTACTTTTCCTTAACCCGCCAGCCACCAGATTATTGTTTTAAGTTTATATCTGCCTTTTGTCGCTTTGTTTTCACCTGACTTTGCATTCTCTCTTGTCCAATCATTTTGTCGTGTTCTGTATCTCCTCCTTATAGCCGAACTGTACCAAGCCAAAGAGAGCCACACCTCTTTAGAAGATAGTAACAATCAGGGTCTGCACACACTTAACACGTTTGCAATGAGCGGTAGACAATTCTGGTCTCTGAAAGTTGTGAAAAGCACTTATAAACTCACTGTTGTGAATAATTAGGATGCTCTGAATGCATGAGGTAAGTGAGGAATATCTTTGGACCACTGCAGACTGTTTAAAATGAGCTAGTTCTGATTTTCACATTGTTAAGACAGTAAAAATCAGCTACAGCAGCTTTAAACATATACCTTTTCCACCTCGGGTCCTTCAGCTGCATGTGTACATCTTCTTGCGTCTTCTTTGTCTCTGTCTTGTCTCAGGGCTGAATGCAGATCCGCTTGCACATTTCCATCAGGCGTGACCTTGAATACGTTTAGAGCTCAGCTTTTGGACCGCTCGCCTTCCAATCCACCTGCTGCTATTTTTACCCCGCGTACCTGCTCCTCGCTCTACATAATGTCCCCACACCCCTGCCCTGACCTGGCTCTCCCTTCGGCGGGCTCCCACTGTGGGACATGAGCCTAAGTGTGGAGGGTCAGAGAGCGGGGCAGGGACTAGAGCACTCCACAGGTACTGCTGTCTGTCCTCCAGTGAACATTTTAAGTGGCTGTACCCGGCAGTTTCCCATGTGTTTGAGCAAAATGTGGCCTGCCCCAGTACAGATGTATTGTATAAGTAACTCTTGCAATTTGTCCACTGTGTATTGTGTTTTATCAGAGTATCAGGAAGTGTGCTGTTACTTTTGATCGTGACTGCAAAACTCCACAGTGGGCTCTGAAATTTGTGAAAAATTAAGATGCTCAGAATGCATAAGCTAAGTGAGGAATAACTGTGGACCACTGTAAATTGTTTAAAATGAACTAGTTCTGTTTTACACATTTTAAAGGTCCCATGACATGGTACTTCTTGATGCTTTTATATGGCTCCTTAATGGTTCCCTAATACTGTAAATGAATCCTTCTTCAAAATCAACACTCAAATCAAGTGTGAGATATGAAACACTGTATTCTGGGTGTTGTTGCTTGAATGCAAATGAGGAGGACACAGACAGGCCAGTGCAGCGGGTGGGGGCGTGACCAAACTCTCCGCTCTTTCCTCTTTAGCGGTGCGATGTGCGCTGGCTCCACTTCCGCGTTTTATGCGCGGAGGAAGATATGAGACGCTTTCCATTGAAAAATAAACACATTTCCACAGAAAATAAAATTTAACCACTGCTGTTTCAGAGGCTCGGATAAAGGACATCTGAGCCTGGAAACATTCTCACGTGCCTCCAGGCAAATTTAAAAAACGCATTTCACATTACGTAGCTCGTTCGCGGTCCAAACTCTCTGGGCGTGATTTCCAGAGACGTGGGTAGACATCCAGACGGGAACTGCATTTGCATTTTTTCCCTGAGTGTGACGTCAGAAAGTTCCCTTGTTCAGAATCGCGCGTTTGGGCTGTCTTTTTTTCAAACGCGGAAAAGGATCGCAATTGCTCAATTTACACATTTCGCAACTTTTAGCCATGGGGGGGGGGGGCGCTAAACAGGGTAGGGGAGCTCACATTAATGTTCAAAAACCTCAGAAAGTGAAACTTTCATGCCATGGTGCCATGGGACTTTTAAAGATGCACTGTGTAATATTTTTAGAGGAGGTTCTCCATGGAGGTCTTAGTTCTTTGTCTAGAATGTTCCACAATACAGATTAAATCTATCTATGACGAGGGAGACAAGCAAGTTACAGCACTATGCTACATTACAGTTCAGATCTGTGGAGAGTCGCCCCTATTCACAGAAGGAATTATTGTATTTTTGAGCAATTGAAGCACCTGCAATGTATAAATGCTAGCTACATATGTTTAATGTCATACAATGGAACATTATAGATACATAATGTTCCACAATAACATCTCCATAAAGACAAATATGTAGCTGACCCTCTACCTGTAAGTAAAACTCAGATACAGCTCCTTTAAATAGGTTTTTTCTCAATTTTTGTAACTTCATACACTTCTACCATGAGATCATTAAAGAAGACATATTTGACAATAATATTGATTAAAGACAGCTTAATAATAGAAATAAGTCCACTGACTTCCTGTTCAAACTAAATAATTGATAAGCCTTTCTTTTTCAGTTGCATTTCACTGTAACAAACATGTACAAACACATGTTTTTAGTGTCAAAAATGGCTGTGTGACATTTTGCAATACTACATGTATGACCTCATTTTGAATAATCACAGTGAGTACAGATCACTGGGCGGAGAGGGCAGGTGAAAACAGCAATCTTCTGAACACTTCATTTTCAAATGCTGGACCATAGAGGATTACTGGACATTACAGGATTACAGAAACATGCAGGAATCAGTTCAAATACACACACAGAGAGATACTTTATTCATCCAACATGACCCACTGCACTTCTCAGTGGCCTTAGTGTCTCAGTCAAAGGTCTCAGTGCAGTTTAACAGGAGGACTGGTCAGAGAGGGTCAGCAGATCTGTGTCAGGGCAGTTTGAGGAGAGGAAGAGCCCTCTGGACTAAAGTGTCTCTCCTTTGTGTCTTGTAGCATCACAATAGTGTCCAGGGGGTGAACACAACAGGAAAGGCCTCAGTCTCACTCGGCTCTGGTGTGTCTGTTGGTGATGAAATGATTCATTCCCAGCATTTCTCTGGAAGGTCTCAGTCAGTGTATTTCTTTCAGAAGATCTGCCACATTTGATGCCACATATAGCATATAGCTTTTTAACTAGTTTCCATGGATACGGGAAAAACAAGCCATCCATTTGACACAATCCAACACTTCCTTACTTGTGTCCTTTGCACTGCACATGCTGCACTTTTTAGTTAGTTAAAATCCTGTGATATGATGTTTAAAGGTCCCATGACATGGTACTTCTTGGTGCTTTTATATGGCTCCTTAATGGTTCCCTAATACTGTAAATGAATCCTTCTTCAAAATCAACACTCAGTGCATGAGAAACAGAGATAAGATGAGAAAGAGTAATTTTTCTCCCTCAGAACAGGTCATAATGGGCGTTGTTGCTTGAATGCAAATGAGAAGAAAAGAGCTGGCCTATAGTAGAGGGTGGGGGCGTGGCCAAACTCTCCGCTCTCGGCTCTGAACTCTCAGCTGATCCATTTCCGTGTTTTTGCACGGGGGAGAGATTTGAAGCGTTCCATTGAAAAATAAACACATTTCCACATAAAATAAAATGAAACCACTGCTGTTCAAAGGTCCAGAGGCTCAGATAAAGGACTTCCGAGCCTAGAAACACTCGGACGAGCCTCCAGGCAAATAAAAAAACGCATTTCGCATTGCCTAGCACATTCGCAGTCCAAACTCTCTGGGCGTGATTTACAGAGACGCTGAGTACAGACAGACGGGGGTGGAACTGCATTTGCATTTCTTTTTTCCATCTGACGTCAATAAGGTGCCTTGTTCAAAATCGCCCGTTTGAGCTCCGATTTTTTGTAACACAGAAAAGGATCGCAAATGCTCAGTTTAGACATTTCGCAACTTTTAACCATGGGGGGGGGGGGGGGGGCCTAAACAGGGTAGGGGAGCTCACATTAACGTTCAAAAACCTCAGAAAGTGAAAATTTCATGCCATGGGACCTTTAAAAACTGAGCTCAAAAAACAAAAACTTTCAAAAACTTTTCAGTGTGTGATCCATGTAGCCACAGAAGCCATTAAAGAAACCATTATATAATGGTCCCAAGCTCCTAAAAGTCATTTCAGCCTTAACAAAGTTAAAAGTTAGGCTTTGAGTGTTAATCAGGTATTAACTTCTTCCCATGTGATGTGAGTGTAATTTAGTTCCACCAGACTGCTCAGTCTTTCACAAATGGAAAGTCACACAGCTTTACACAGCTGGGTTGTGTGAATTATTAATCCCAGGTCTGGAGGCCATGTGTCCCTGCAATAAAAATGACACAAAATTAAAGATGATCAAAAATCTTTAGATGTTTGTTCCTGACCAGACTTTGGCATAATCACCATGTATCATATACAGGAGCAGTATTGGTTATTTATGGTCTGCAGAGGTCAGGGTCTAGTGAGGTAAACAGTCCAGGCAGTCTGGACTGTGCTGAATACAAGAAGGAGCTTTACATGTGTCTTTGATTATTAACGGAGCACAGATCTTCACCATATGTGTGTGTGTGTATTTAAAGCTGCATATCAAGGCAGGGCATCAAAGACGTGGTAAAATGCTAAATGGCCACATTTTTATATAGCGCTTTTCCACCTTCAAGTCACTCAAAGTGCTTTACATCAAGGAAGCACTCACACATTCACCCTCCAGTGTGGGCACGGTGCACCAACCTTCGGATAAGTGGAGAAACGCTTTACCAACTGAGCTGCTATTCGGTATTGACGCTAAAACAGGCTGAAGTGTCTGTGGGCATCGCCCTATTAAATATGGTTCATGGTTCATTGTTTTAACTTTGGCTTCTGTCCAAACTCAATGTTGTGACGTGATTGGTCAGAACCACCTGGCGGCCCTTTCACACCAGCAGGGCCAATGGAGTCTTGTAGGTTTGAACTCACAGATATCGTGAGAATCCATCTTGCTGTACAAGATCAAAAACAATGTTCAGTAATGATAAACATTTTCATGTGGGATGTAACAGTATTGGTGATATGTCATATTGTCATGGTTGGGTCACAGTGTTTAAACAGCAAATCTGGCAAAAATATCATTTTATCCCTCTTCAATAGAACAAAGCATTGATAAAGGTCCTACATTACACAAATTGTGTACATACGGGGAGGAATTACATACCTGGAGTTGACATTGTGCTAGCCCTTGGGGGGTAATAGATTACAGCAATAGACACAAGCACAGTAGGTCTGATTAATTAATTTATTTATATTAATGGAATTTCTCTATCTCCAATCCATTCATGCCATTTAAATGTTCACACCAATAAACGGCAAGTCATTTTATAAAAAATCATATTGTCCTGTAGACTGTAGGGGGCGCCCTCTAGCCCTGTATGGTACATACACAGTGCACACTGTCATGTTCACAGAGAATCATGAAAAATGATTTTAATATGAAGACTCACCGCTGGGGTCAGGGGGCAGAGGTCACCGGTCAGGACCCAACCCAAGACCTGTGCTGAGGGTCGCCATGGTAACAGTACAGGAGGACATGCACAGTGATGGATCTGAAGCCTCATTCTCTCCTGTTTTTAAATCAGACCTATTCTGCAGAATGGACTTTTCAGAGCTTTTATCCATGTTACAATGGTTTCCCCTCACCTGAAGTTGTATTTGGAGTGATTCGTGCATGTTTGACTCATCTTTAATCACTCTGAGCACCTTGAAGGTGGAAAAGTGTGGTATAAAAATGTGACCATTCATCACCTTTAGTCTCTTATTTTCAAGATGCCATATCGTCATCTCCCATTTCACCACCACTGGTACACACCCACTGTGATGTACTTACTTCATTCTCCACTTGAATTTTCATCAGTAACACAGACAGGATTTGGCAGTGTTGCATAGTCATTTTGGTCAAAAGTGTGATGTGCAGCTATCCACAGGAGGTCTGCTTTAATGTGAAATTCTTTATAGAGGAAATGATGTTTTCAACCAGCAGAGACTGAAAATGTAATGATCAAGCACTCAAATGTGTGAAATGAATAGTTTAATTGAAAGGAGAGAAAGTAATGAATGTAAAGAACCTGTCTTAAAGGTCCCATGGCATGAAATTTTCACTTTCTGAGGTTTTTGAACGTTAATGTGAGCTCCCCTACCCTGTTTAGCCCCCCCCCCCATGGTTAAAAGTTGCGAAATGTCTAAACTGAGCATTTGCGATCCTTTTCTGCGTTACAAAAAATCAGAGCTCAAACGGGCGATTTTGAACAAGGCAACTTACTGACGTCAGATCGAAAAAAGAAATGCAAATGCAGTTCCACCCCGTCTGTCTGTACTCAGCGTCTCTGTAAATCACGCCCAGAGAGTTTGGACTGCGAATGCGCTAGGCAATGCAAAATGCGTTTTTTTATTTGCCTGGAGGCACGTCCGAGTGTTTCTAGGCTCGGAAGTCCTTTATCTGAGCCTCTGGACCTTTGAACAGCAGTGGTTTAATTTTATTTTATGTGGAAATGTGTTTATTTTTCAATGGAACGCTTCAAATCTCTCCCCCCGTGCAAAAACACGGAAATGGATCAGCTGAGGGCTCTGAGCAGAGAGCGGAGAGTTTGGCCACGCCCCCACCCTCTACTATAGGCCAGCTCTTTTCTCCTCATTTGCATTCAAGCAACAATGCCCAGAATGGCCTGTTCAGAGAGAGAAAAATTACTCTTTCTCATCTTATCTCTGTTTCTCATGCACTGAGTCTTGATTTTGAAGAAGGATTCATTTACAGTATTAGGGAACCATTAAGGAGCCATATAAAAGCATCAAGAAGTACCATGTCATGGGATCTTTAAAAAGGTGAAAAACAGAAATGGTTCACTTAAAACAGTTTGCAGCCGTCCAAAGTTCTTCCTCAGTTACCTTCTGCATTCAGAGCATCTTAATGATTCACCATGATGAGTTTATGAGTGCTTTTCAGAACTTTCAGAGACTAGGACACAGTTTTGCCAGTTAAGCTAACAACTAGCATGGTAACCCACACTTCTTGATTATCAGACAGTGAAACGCAGCAGACTTGTTTTATCCTCAAGAGCTGCTTGTACAATATATCTGTACTGGGCCAAGACACATTTTCCTTGAATGGAAAATCTATACATTTAAATGTAATTCACTTGTTTGTCCAACAGCTGTAAACCCAGAAGTATTTTCGAGTTGGTGTCGACAGTGGCAAATTTGATTGATTTCATTGATTTCACACACAGTGATATAAAGTTGGTTATGAAGAGCAGACTAACAGCTACTATCAGTGCTGTGCTGTGATTCAGTCTCTGAGCTGGAACACTTGACTGTTTAAGCAGGAGATTTCAAGGTTACACTGCACAGACGGTGTAGTGTGCCATGAGGAGTGTTATTTCACTTCATACAGTATGTGTCACAGGTGCTGCTACATTTACTAGTCCATTAAAGGAACTGTATGTGAGAGCTTAAAGGAAAAGTAACGTTTTTTTTACAATCTTCTTTCGGCAATAAAACAAGTAGTTTTACTCACCCATAGCAGTTTGGTGTCATATGGAGCATTTCCGGAGATGTTTTAGATTAGCGTTAGGCTAACGCCGTTAGCCTAGCGCAACTTATAGCCATAGCTCGGGGCATTCCCTGAGCATGTAATATGCCCCGTGCGGTCTCCAAATAACACAAACTTTAGCACTTTTCAAATCATAGAAGCCCGACATCTTAATCTACGATTTCGTTTGAAGCAAAAGTGGCCTGTAATCCGAGATTTAGCCATAGTTTCGAGTAGATGAGGACGCCAGTGCGCATGTGCGGACTGTGCTCTCAGCTCCCGGGACCCAAACAAAGCTGTAAACTATGGATGAATCTCGGATTACAGGCCACTTTTGCTTCAAACGAAATCGTAGATTAAGATGTCGGGCTTCTATGATTTGAAAAGTGCTAAAGTTTGTGTTATTTGGAGTCCGCACGGGGCATATTACATGCTCGGGGAATATATTATATGCCCCGAGCTATGGCTAGAAGTCGCGCTAGGCTAATGGCGTTAGCCTAACGCTAATCTAAAACATCTCTGGAAGTGCTCCATATGACACCAAAGTGCTATGGGTGAGTAAAACAACTTGTTTTATTACCGAAATAAGGCTCAAATTGTAAAAAACGTTACTTTTCCTTTAAATTACATAAACATGTTCAAATCCAGTATCCATTTAAATATACTATAATCTGGTGTTTTCATCCAAAGACAATTATCCAGTGAGAAAGCAGAATACTGTAAGCCTCACATGACACATGACTCTCTCATTGGGATTGCCAGTTTTTTTTGTTTTGTTTTGTTTGTTTTTGTTTTTTGTTTGAACCCAAATGCCTCTGTCGGATCTGAATGACCTAAATAAACCCCAGCAACTGCATCAATCCTGAATCAACAGTGAGAGATACAGGACTACATTCATACTATAATACTCCCTACAACTGTACAACAACTCACCCTTATGGAACAGATAATACTCCCTACAACTGTATATAACTGTGATTGGATATTTTATTTGATATTGTATAACTTATTTTTCTATTTTATTCTGATTTGCACATATACATTTATTTTATTTTTATATATATATATACATATATATATATATATATATATATATATATATATATATATATATATATTATAATTATGTCTCATTTGACACCAGGCTCTTGTTCTTTTTTGCTATTTTGTCTATTTTTTTGTTACCCTCTGTTATATATTATATTTGATGAGTGAGATACTGTGCCCAAATAATTTCTCTTGTGGATCAATAAAGTTTGTCTAAGTCTAAGAATTAAGTCAGTCTCGGTGTATACATTACCGAAGTGATAAATAATCAAAGATGATACGTGAAGAGTCCCTCAGTCGTCCAGGTAGAATCCATGATAAAAGGAGAAATTCAATTTGTCAACTGGGCAAAGTTTGTTTGGTCGGAAACGTTTCGCCGCTCATCCGAGAGGCTTCGTCAGCTCTGGTTCTAGTGCTGGTCAGACCCTGTTTATATCTAGCTGCAGGGCGGAGCTCCCTACACTGAAATAGCTCTGAAACTATCTCAACTAATCTGTCTCTTTGTTTTTCAAATTACTCTGGCGACTAGTTTAGCCTCCCTATTCACGCCTAACGATGCAGGGGTGGAGAGGGTTGTTAAACAGGGTCTAACCAGCACTAGAACCAGAGCTGACGAAGCCTCTCGGATGAGCGGCGAAACGTTTTCGACCAAACAAACTTTGTCCAGTTGACAAATTGAATTTCTCCTTTTATCACAAATCAAAGATGATAGTGATAGCTGCAGCTTACACATCCCTGCACACTTTTGTTAGGCTCTGTGCTTGACTTCAAACGAGCCCATGCGTGCCTTATCACAGAACTACAGCTGCAGAGGTCCTCTGGCCTCACGGACATGACCCTGGTCCTCTGGTGTTTGACGACCTGCTGATGGAGCTCCCATTTCACAAGTTGGTCCATGACTGTCAGGTGCACAGACCCCACATTACTAAAAAAACAAACTGTGTTTTCAAAAGGACAGACACAAAAATGAGACAAACTAAATCGTATCTGAAGGAGAAATGTTCAAATCATTTCTGACTGTATGTACTGTAGCCTGCACTCATTTAAAAAAAAAAAAAAAAAAAGGTGTTCTATGATCACATCTGTATCTGGGACTTGTCCATCACGTCTAATGTTTGTTTGTTTTTTTAATTAAAGGAGAATTAACTCTTTTTTTTTTACAATCTGAGCCTTATTTCGGTAATAAAACAAGTTGTTTTACTCACCCATAGCACTTTGGTGTCATATGGAGCACTTCTAGAGATATTTTAGATTAGCGATATCCAGTAGTCGAGTTGTAAAATGAAACCAGGGGGGATGGTGAAATTTTTCATTTATGTATTCATTATGAATACATAAATTCATAATGAATAATGGGTAGGGGGGGGGGGGGGGGGGGGGTTGCTGGTTTAGTCCTGGTTTAGACCTTGTTTAGACCTGTTTTAGTCCTGGCTTAGTCTTGGTTTAGAAGGCAAGAGTGGCTTTCGCCTAGGAAGTAAATCACTCTAGGAACGCCACTGCCCGTGTCCCGAGGCGAGAGTTTCTTCTTACGTAGCATTAACGTAGCAAGTTAAGGATTCTTCTTCTCTTGGAAATGCCACGTAAATATCACGCGGCTCGCTCACAGCTGATCGGCGAACAGGCGCAAACACAACAGATCTTGTCTTGGCTCCAATGGTTACCTGTGTTTTGACTTCGCCTCCCTGCATCAACACTTCCAAGGCCATCTGTTATCTGGACTCTACATAAACATGGCACACACTCTTACACTGTCTCTGAAAACAGAAATAATAGTAGAAATTCCCTGTCTTTAGAAAGGTCTGACCTCTGCTCTCGGTTCAATCAACTTCATCGATTTCCAATCTGACCCCCCCCCACATCCTTCCTTATGTTACCAACAAAAAAGATCACCTTATGTTATATCTCCAATTGTTTTTCTGTCATTACATGTTGTTAAATTGTCACTGATTGTATTGCATCTTTTTCTACTCTGCAACCAAGTTGGCGCCGCGAATGGCCGCCCTGGTGCTCGGAGTGTCTGTCCGCTCTAGGTATCGAAGCAAGTTCCTAATGTTGTAAACCTGTTCACTCATATGGCAATAAAAACCTTCCTGATTCCTGATTCCTGAACAGCGGCAATCGTCATGATTGGCGGGAGCGCGATCGGTACGTAATTATGCTGCAACATAATTGGAAGCTGGAGCGCAGTTCGGCCTATGATTGGCTCTTGTCACTGGCCATTTTGACTTAAAGACGGCGAATTTCGCCAAAAGGTGAGGGATTGTCATGCCTGATTGATAAAATGCCATAAGGGATGGAAGAAGGGATGACTGTTTTAGAAAAGGGATGATTTTGACTATTTTTTCCCACAGGGGGGATGCCACCCCCCATCCCCCCTCAACTCGAGTACTGGCGATATCCGTAATGCGAGTTCTCGGGGCATATAATATATATAACACAAATTTTAGCACTTTTCAAATCATAGAAGCTCAATGTCTTAGTCTACACTTTCGTTTGAGTCAAAAGTGGCCTGTAATCTGAGATTTATGCATAATTTACAGCTTTGCGTTTCATGTTTGGGTCCCGGGAGCTGAGAGTGAAATAAACTGTGACTCCGCACATGCGCACTGTCCTCCTCATCTACTCGAAACTATGGATAAATCTCGGATTACAGGCCACTTTTGACACAAACGAAAGCGTAGACTAAGACATTGAGCTTCTATGATTTGAAAAGTGCTAAAGTTTGTGTTATTTGGAGACCACAAACATGTGCCCCGAGAACTCACATTACGGAGTTCGCAAATCTAAAACATCTCTGGAAGTGCTCCATATGACACCAAAGTGCTATGGGTGAGTAAAACAACTTGTTTTATTACCGAAATAATTCTCCTTTAAATATGAATCAGCCTTAGAATAGTCATAAGTAAAATCTGTATTTGATTTGAACATCTTTACCTCGTATCTGGGGACACAGATAGGACAAGTTTATGAAATTTCAAATCACAATGTTGCCGTGTTCTTCTCCTCCTCTGCAGACCCCCTCTGCACACAGGGGCCTTCGGGAGGCCCCTGGTGCACACACAGTATTGTACTGTTCCATTGTAGCTCATTCACACTGGGATGAGAGCGCGTTGTGTGAGAATGAAGTGTGAAGGTGAGACGGGCCCGTTTCAGCCTCCTGAGACTGAACCTGTAATCTATGTATATATGCATGCACGCACAAACAAACACACAAACACACACGCATCGATGTAAGGATGTGTGCTGCTCCAGAGGTCAGGGAGGGAAAGAATAAACAAGAGAGAGAAGAAGAGGGTTCAGCTTCAGAATTGGAGAAAGATAGAGAGAGAGGAATGGAAAGAGAGCAGGCAGGTTGAGATATGGGGGACGGAGAGAAAGAGATAGATGAGTGTGCTTTACTACACTTTGAGAGAGGAGTGGGGAGGGAGAGAGCAGTGGGGAGGAGGCAGAAAGAGAAGAGCTGCTTCAGAAAAAAGAATAAGAAAAGAAAGAGGAGGAGGAGCACTTGCCACTAGAATATAGTAATATAAGTATTTAAAGGGACAGTGTGTAAGATTTTTACCCGTTAATTACTGAAATTGAAGATACCCATTCAAAAATACATTGTTTTCCAAGCCTTTTCACTTCCATCATGAAATCAAAGTATTCTTTTGGACTTAGATATAGTCACATAAAAGGGGGATCTTCCCCATGCAGAGGCAGCCATTTTGAATACGAGAGCCGCAGAAGGACATTTGGGCTCCGCCTTCGCCTTCAGCAAGGCTCGTGGTTTTGGGTAAACAACACAAGCATGCTGCCGGATCAGACGTCGTAATGGATCTAACACGTGTTTTGGACTAAATTGTTTTACTGGATTTTATTCGCTGGATCCTTACGGACAGATTTCAGACCAAGCTTATGGTGAAATGCTGAGTTTGACCTGGGCAGAGCCTTCAAAGGTAAGCTTTGTGCTTTTCCGTTTTGTGCTTTTCCGTATAAAAGCCCCATGTGCTCGGGGAGTGTTTGTTGTGCCAGGAAATGAATTGCATAGTCAAAAAGAGGAGACTGTAAGGTTTCAGTTCATGTGTAGAGTGTCATGGTACATGATCGGGAATGTGTGTTTTCATGAGAAAAGAAAAAAAAAAAAAGTGAACAGGACCGCGTTTTATGTATACAGTAGTGGCGCGCGGTTCTTGCACCGGTACGCGAGCTGTCCGCGCTACAGCGCGCCCGGGTGACCCTCGAGGTCTGCCGTAGCTAAAACAGGAAGTGCAATAGCACCATCCACCTATGCGCCACGAATCCTACACACTGGGGCTTTAAAGGTCCCATGGCATGAAATTTTCACCTTCAGAGATTTTTGAACATTAATGTGAGCTCCCCTACCCTGTTTAGCTGTTTAGGGCCCACCCATGGCTAAAAGTTGCGAAATGTGTAAACTGAGCAATTGCGATCCTTTTCCGCGTTTGAAAAAAAGACAGCCCAAACAGGCGATTTTGGACAAGGGAATTTTCTGACGTCACACTCAGAAAAGGTTTCCACCACCTCTGTCTAGATATCCACCCCCTGTCTCTGTCTCACGTCTCTCCAGGCTCGGATGTCCTTTATCCGAGCCTCCGAACCTCTGAAACAGCAGTGGTTTAGTTTTATTTTCAGTGGAAATGAGTGTTTTTTTCATGTGACAGTACAGAGCTGGACTTGCAGATCCCTTGTTCTTTCTTCCTCCGGTTACACATACGGAAGGCACCAGCGCTAATCCAGGAAACAGCAGCGTATTTGGCCACACCCCCACCCGCCTGCACTGGCCCGTCTCTGTCCTCCTCATTTGCATTCAAGCGACACGCCCAGAATAAAGTGTAGAGAGACACAAGTCTGAATAGAGCTCCCTCCAAGAGGCTCTATCATACACCAAGGCTTGATATTAGAGAAGGCTTCATTTACAGTATTAGAGAACCACTCAGGTGCCATATAAAAGCATCAAGAAGTGTCATGGGATCTTTAAGGCACATTCGTTTTGTACTTCTTTTTTTCATATTGTTATTGACACTTGACCTTGGTTTTGGTGAAAAAACAGAGATTCCAGATTCATATTCAAGTATTTATTGTCACTGCACAAGAAAGAACAACGAAAGTGTGTTTGGAGCGTCCACATACGTAATTGTAAAGTGCGAAGTACAGTGGTACCTCACCTTACGAATGACCCAACAAACAAAAATTTCAAGTTACGAAACGCCTTCACGGTAAATTTTGGTCTCTAGATACGAAAGAAAATTCAAGTTACAAAACGCGAAATCTCAAAAATTCAAAGCCACAGCCACACACATTATACGCTTTTCTCAGACTGGATTTAAACTTTTCTCACATTTGTCTCTTGTTTAAACACTCAAAATTTCATAGATTTTCAACAAAATTATTAAGTGAAGTGTGGGGGGGAAGGGGGAGGGGGGAGAAAACTGCGCTCTTGGAATGAATCAGGCTTTTTCCCATTGAAATAGCTACTCAACTTACGAATTTTTCACGTTACGAAACCACTTCTGGAACGAATTAATTTCGTAAGGTGAGGTACCACTGTAGTAAAGTGCAAACCCAGTTAAATAAATACCCCTCAATAACCCCTAAATAACCCCAGTGTAAACATTTGTAAACATTTGCCATCACTACAGCAGTATTGGCAGCAGCATCAGGGCACGTAATTAAAATTATTATTTGTCTTTGTATTATTCTTTGTCAGTAATAACTCAGTATTCAAAATATTACTCAATTTTAATTACAAAAAGCGAAAATCGCAACTATTTATCGCAACTTTCACTTCCTCCCGCAACAAAATCGCAACAAAAACCTGAAAAGCACCGCAACTTTCATCGCAACTTTTTGGAAAAGCTGCCGCAAATTCAGGCATTTTAGCCCGCAACAATCACAAAAAATGCCCGTGAAATCCTGGGGGGTCTGAAGGTATCCACTGTTTTACAAAGCTCCTCTGACTCTGCTAATGTCTGCTCCTCTGGTTCTCCTCTGGCTCTGCTCCTCTGGTTCTCCTCTGGCTCTGCTCCTCTGGTTCTCCTCTGGCTCTGCTCCTCTGGTTCTCCTCTGGCTCTGCTCCTCTGGTTCTCCTCTGGCTCTGCTCCTCCTTCTAGCACGAGAGACAAATCTGCACACAGACCCAGCCCTGGCTTCAAATGCTCCCTTTGACTCTTTATCTGGGCTTACCCTGAACAATCTGATCCCACCAAAGCCCACAGATCCACATGAATGGAGCAGGAATCGGAATTCTGATTCAAAGCAAAATGACTCGACTTAAGAATTAGGAGCGTGTAGAGCAGTGAGAGAAATTAGATGACAGAAAGGAGACATGACGTTTCTAGATTTTTCAAGATCAACATACTTCACCATTGATTTCATAAGTTTTTTACATCGTCAGAAACATACCTGGGGTTGCATTTTGTTTCATTCACGTTTGAGTAATCAATTTACTCTCCATTACTAAAAATTCTTGATACTTGCTGACTGGTTCTAGGACAAAATTGGAAGTGTATTATTGTCTGAAAAAGTGAAAAAGATCAAACTGATTGTATTGTGAAAATAAGTAGTTAAAGGGATAGTGCGGGGTTTTTTTATGTTAAAGGTCCCATGACATGGTACTTGTTGATGCTTTTATATGGCTCCTTAATGGTTCCCTAATACTGTAAATGAATCCTTCTTCAAAATCAACACTCAGTGCATGAGAAACAGAGATAAGATGAGAAAGAGTAATTTTTCTCTCTCTGAACAGTCCATTATGGGCGTTGTTGCTTGAATGCAAATGAGGAGAAAAGAGATGGCCTATAGTAGAGGGTGGGGGCGTGGCCAAACTCTCCGCTCTCGGCTCTGAGCTGTCAGCTGTGCGCTCTGATCCATTTCCGTGTTTTTGCACGGGGGGAGAGATTTGAAGCATTGAAAAATAAACACATTTCCACAGAAAATAAAATCAAACCACTGCTGTTCAAAGGTCCAGAGGCTCAGATAAAGGACTTCCGAGCCTAGAAACACTCGGACGTGCCTCCAGGCAAATAAAAAAAACGCATTTCGCATTGCCTAGCGCATTCACAGTCCAAACTCTCTGGGCGTGATTTACAGAGACGCTGAGTACAGACAGACGGGGGTGGAACTGCATTTGCATTTCTTTTTTCGATCTGACGTCAATAAGGTGCCTTGTTCAAAATCGCCCGTTTGAGCTCAGATTTTTTGTAACGCAGAAAAGGATCGCAAATGCTCAGTTTAGACATTTCACAACTTTTAACCATGGGGGGCCTAAACAGGGTAGGGGAGCTCACATTAACGTTCAAAAACCTCAGGAAAGTGCAAATTTCATGCCATGGGACCTTTAATCTGTATGGGTTTCCTTCTAAAAGTTCCGTGTGTTGACACCGGCTTACCTCTGACAGTCTCAGCTGATCCCGGTTCGGCTCGCTTTCTGGAGCCCACGTAAGTAGGTCCGGTAACTTCACTGGAACATAAAATAAAGCTTGTTTTTCTTCTCAAAACAAAACATTTGTCTGAAAGGTGGTATACTTGCATCCACAAAACATCCATCAGCGTAGATTGCGTTTGCGTATTGTGTCTCCCGATTCGTATCACTGCGCGGCCCAGAGGTGGGACAAAGTCATGGCTGGGCAAGTCCCAAGTAAGTCTAAGTCTTTTGCACTTAAGTCCGAGTGAAGTCCCGAGTCAAGAGTATCCAAGTGCCGAGTCAAGTCCGAAGTCAAAGCTCACAAGTCTCACGTCGAGTCCAAAGTCCTAGCATTTTAGTTTTGAGTCATTTCGAGTCCCCTTTACAGAGAAATAAAATTTCTACAAATCATATAATGTCTGCAAGATCTGTATTCATTTTACCTTTTTACACCACATCAAATAACATTAGGAAAAAATGAAAGGATCCAGGTGTGAAAAACATGTTATAATATTCCCAAAAAGTCTCATGGTTGTATTAGCTCAAAGCGGTGTTTCTACTAAATACTGAACAAAAAGGTCCGAAAACTTATTCGGCATCATTTTGCAAACTGGCGCATGGATGCTTGTTTCCGCATCATTTGTTGTGCAGTTTGCCTTGGATGCGGTCGAATGAAAGCAACGTAGATCTACTGTGATTGGATGTTGTGCAAGCCGCGCGCACATGCTCTTTGCATACATTTTCGCAGATTCACAAGTACGAGTGCGGTCCTTATCAACATACTTTTAGAGTTTTTTTTTTCATTGGACGTAGCAAGTCATCACAAGTCTAAAGGCCTAAGTCCAAATGAAGTCACGAGTTATTGATATTGAAGTCCAAGTCGAGTTGCAAGTGTTTGTACATTTTGTCGAGTCGAGTCTAAAGTTATCAAATTTGTGACTCGAGTCTGACTCGAGTCGAAGTCACATAACTCGAGTCCACACCTCTGCAGTGCACGATGTGGTCTGCCATACACTTCTGCTAAAGGTTAACAGGCTAATACAGCTAATATTCGCGCAGTGATACGAGTCGGGAGACACAATACGCGAACGCAATCTACGCTGATGGATGTCGCCATAAACGTCATCACAGCAAAACGCCGCATGCTGTGGGCCCCTCCTATGGATAGCTGCACATCACACGAGAGCAGAGCTTTTTCGTTTTTTACATTTGTACCAAAATGAAGTGACGCGCTGAATCCTACGTGTATCACTGATTAAGAAAATAAAATTGCCGAATAAAGTAAGTACAGTGGGGCATGCACCAGTGAAGATAAGTGATTAAAGTGCACATGACAGATTTTTATGATTCTTTAATTTTGACTTATTTTGATGGAATTATACCTATTGTAAATGCATAATATAGTAGTTTTACATCAATCGAGAAGCAAATTGTAAAAAAAAAGCTGAAAAATATGTTGAAAATTACAACAAGAAACATTTTTTCTGACACTTTAAACATTAATCCAACGAAATAAAGGTGTTTTCTTATACTTGTATTGTCAGATAATAATTTTTGTATACATTAGAGGAGTTTTAGGTAACATGTATGTAATTATCTAGTGCAGGCGTGGGCAAACTACGGCCCGGGGGCCATATGCGGCCCGTTAAGCTTTTTAATCCGGCCCGCCGAATTTGAAGAAATTATATTAATAAAACTGGTTAATGTTTTAATTTCCCTGCAATTCTGGCATTTTCCAATAGTTGGCGCACTACATACATTGACCTTTGTTGAGGTGCGGCGTTTTGCTCCACGTTTGTGCTTTACTCTTTGATCCCTCAGCCTCCTGTAAAGATGAGCGGAGCTAAGAAAAGAAAAGTGGACAGAGAATGTTGAGTGTTTAATAAGGAGTGGACAAGAAAATATTTTTTCACTGAATACTTATCAACTGCTGTATGCCTGATATGCCAAGAGACTGTTTGCCTGGTTTACACCTGACCATATCACAAGTGATATCTGGTCTGGAAGCCACCTTCGAAATATCTCGTACCGGAGGTGTGGTTTACGATCGCCAACGGCCGTTTATTGGGCATTACAAATGTCTATCCTTTGGCGTATACGTAGCCCATAGCCAATCATGTCAGTTGTCAGTTCAAACTACAAGCTTCCGTTTGTCACGTAGTACGCTTCACCGTCTTTCCACCCCTCCCCGCTCTCTGATTGGCTCCCAGAATCAGGAGAGCTCGCTTGCCATAGTTGCCAGGCTGTCTTTCAGATCGGAACAAACGAAATCAGCCTGGGATTTCCCAGGTTAGGAGACTGTAGCGGTTTTTAAAGAATATAATATCAGCCGTCACTTTGCCACAAAACATGCTAACTATGCTAGCAAGTAGTCAACGAAAGAACGAAAGAACCTGAAGGAGAACAACTTTCAGTGCTTTAAAATCGTAACTGTTAGTAATAAAAAAAAGTTTTCTGTGTTTTAAGAGTCATTTCAATAAATAGCTAAATACCGTGGAACTTGAAAGATGGACATTTTGTTGTAATGCTTTTGTTAATTTTTAACTGAACTAAAGCACATATTTTCTACATATCCCATGTTATTTTTAGTGTTTTTACCAAAACACTAAATCCACCTGATGTGTCATTGTGTGTGAGACCAATAAAGGCTTAATCTTAATCTTAATCCTGGTCCGGCCCAACACTTTGTGGCCCACGAGTCATAAAGTTTGCCCACCACTGATCTAGTGTCACGATTTTCAACCAGGAAGTAAAACTTTAAACCTAAAAAAAAGTATAAATAGTGAAAATGAGTGTGAGAGCTGTTACAAAAATCATATATAATGATCTCAACAGTGTTTTAGTAAAATGAGAAGTCTAACCTGACATAGGTACTTTAAAGGGATATGCCACCCCCAGGTCAAACTTGGGCATCTCCCCACAGTCCAGAGACTAAAATAAGTGGTGGAAAGCGTTTTCCTTGCCTCAAGTGGAGGAGTTCAAGTATCTTGGGGTCTTGTTCACGAGTGAGGGGAGGATGGAGCGTGAGATTGACAGGTGGATCGGTGCAGCGTCGGCAGTGATGCGGTCGTTGTACCGGACCGTTGTGGTGAAGAGGGAGCCAAAAGGCGAAGCTCTCAATTTACCGGTCAATCTACGTTCCTACTCTCACCTATGGTCATGAGCTCTGGGTAATGACCGAAAGGACGAGATCGCCGATACAAGCGGCCGAAATGAGTTTCCTCCGCAGAGTGGCTGGGCGCACCCTTAGAGATAGGGTGAGGAGCTCAGTCACACGGGAGGAGCTCGGAGTAGAGCCGCTGCTTCTCCACGTGGAGAGGAGCCAGCTGAGGTGGCTCGGGCATCTGTTCCGGACGCCTCCTGGACGCCTCCCTCGGGAGGTGTTCCGGGCATGTCCCACCGGGAGGAGGCCCCGGGGAAGACCCAGGACCCGCTGGAGGGACTATGTCTCCCGACTGGCCTGGGAACGCCTTGGGGTCCCCCCGGAGGAGCTGGAGGAAGTGTCCGGGGTGAAGGAAGTCTGGGAGTCCCTGCTTAGACTGTTGCCCCCGCGACCCGGCCCCGGATAAGCGGAAGAAAATGGATGGATGGATGGATGGAAAGCGTTTTTCTGGTGACGCAGCCATTGTCCAGGTCTGTCAGCACTGACCGCCGCGGTATCTGCAGCTACTCCGCGTTAGACTGGAGTCTAACGTCGCCAGAGAAAGATTTCGGCCAAAAGGAATTAATTTGCTCGATGCTTTTAATTACTTTCTGTGTAGTGCACATTCATATCGAGTGCAAATAAATGTGCAAATCAACATGGAGAGCTTGACTTGGTCATTTTGGGTGGGAACTATTTTTCAGTGCGGAAAAAGACAGACGAAGCACACACCACACTGCCAGGGGAATCCCTGTTACGCACCAGGAAGGGAGTTCCCCTGTTGCGCAGCGTGGTGTGTGCTTCGGCTGTGTTTTTCCGCACTGAAAAATAGTTCCCACCCAAAATGACCAAGTCAAGCTCTCCGTGTTGATTTGCACATTTATTTGCACTCGGTATGAATGCGCACTACACACAAAGTAATTGGGAAAAGCATCGAGCAAATTAATTCCTTTTGGCCGAAATCTTTCTCTGGCGACGTTAGACTCCAGTCTAACGCGGAGTAGCTGCAGATACCGCGGCGGTCAGTGGCGACAGACCTGGACAATGGCTGCGTCACCAGAAAAACGCTTTCCACCACTTATTTTAGTCTCTGGACTGTGGGGAGATGCCCAAGTTTGACCTGGGGGTGGCATATCCCTTTAAGGATTACTCAAGCATGCACAAATCACTCAATAAATCAATACAACTTTGGGTGAGTAGGCCTAAATGTTGAGGGGAAACTACTATAACATGGTTAAACCTCTGAAAAGTCCATTTTGCAGAATAATTCTGATTTAACCGATTACCAAAATAATATTCTACTTTTGAGTTGTGTTGAGTTGTGTGTCCTTCAGCGATGGAGACCCGTTTATTCACTAAAGAAAGAGTTTGTTTGGAGTCCGCAGACTGCAGACTATGAGAAAGCTGCAGCTGTGAAGTCAAACGTTCTGAGGAGATACTCACTGTAACAATGCATCTGGAAAAGAAAAGAAATGTTATAATTTCCCGTAATAATTGTACAAATTATCCTCTGATTACATAAGTGCATTCTGACTCAGGATGACTGGGCACACGATTATCATAAACAAGACTGCTCTGAGTTTTACATGATTGTTTGGGAAGAAAAGTTAAAGAAAATTGAAAAGTTCTGAGGTCTCAAAAGGATTTCCTCATCATAGCTTATATTAGACCAATTTTAAAGTATATATGACAGGTTAGAGTACTTTTTCACTAAAACATTAGATTTAAGATTTTTAAATTTACTAATTTCATCCAGTTTTGCTTTGTTTTGTTTTTATTCTGATGAACACTGCCCAAAATAAAATCTAAAGTTAAAGGAAAAGTAACGTTTTTTTTACAATCTGAGCCTTCTTTCGGCAATAAAACAAGTAGTTTTACTCACCCATAGCAGTTTGGTGTCAATTTGAGCAGTTTCGTAGAAGTTATGTTGTAGCGTATCCGTTAACTTGAGTGCTCGGGGCATTACTTTGCGGTCTCCAAATAACACAAACTTTAGCACTTTTCAAATCATAGAAGCCCGATATCTTAGCCTACGATTTCGTGTGGTCAAAAGTGTCCTGTAATCCGAGATTTAGCCATAGTTTCGAGTAGATGAGGAGGCCAGTGCGCATGTGCGGACTGTGCTCTCAGCTCCCGAGACCCAAACATGAAACGCAAAGCTGTAAACTATGGATAAATCTCGGATTACAGGCCACTTTTGCTTCAAACGAAATCATAAGATATCATAAATCTAAGATATCGAGCTTCTATGATTTGAAAAGTGCTCAAGTTTGTGTTATTTGGAGCCCGCACGGGGCATATTACATGCTTGGGGAATATATACAGGGCTCTCAAGGCTCACGCATTGAGAGTGTGACACACGCAATTCGACGTATTCACACGCGCACACGCCACACATGGCATTTCTCACGCTGATTTGTGTTATTTTTTTATTTTTTATTTTTTTGTGCCCAGAAAATCGGTCTGTGTGGCTTAGTTTATGCAGGCTCCGCGCGTTTTCAGCGCCGCCCCCTCCCCCTGCTCCGGGGGAGCTCCGGGGGAGCAGGGGGAGGGGGGGACGGCGCGGGCACGTCCTGAGCCTCAGTCCCGGTGCCACGTCTCCTCTGAGACGCACCGACTCCGGTCCCCGTGTCTCCGTCTGTGCGTAACGTGTCCCCCCCGACGGCTTACGCGCGGAATACGCGCGGCCTAGAGCCGAACTGCCCGCGGTGAGACGCGGTGAGCCGCGGGCCCGGTGCATTAACCAGACTCTGGTTAATGCACCGGTTAAAAATGTCCCGCTCCCCCCGCCCCGGTTCCTCCTCCCCGCCCCTCTCAGCGCGCACTGACAAAGTGCGGTGATGATAAAACAAACTGAGAACCATCAGGTAATAACTTCATTTATATAACTCTCATTAGTTGCTTTGTAGTTTAAGTTTGCTCTTTAGACAAACAGGGCTCTCAACACGCAATTCGACGTGTTCACATGCTCACACGGCATTTCTCACGCAATTCAAGCGCCCCCCGGTCCTCGGAAATTACAGTCACACGCACGACCCCGCTCAAAACTTGAGAGCCCTGTATTAAATGCCCCGAGCTATGGCTAGAAGTCGCGCTAGGCTAACCGCAAATCTAAAACATCTCTGGAAGTGCTCCATATGACACCAAAGTGCTATGGGTGAGTAAAACAACTTGTTTTATTACCGAAATAAGGCTCAAATTGTAAAAAAAAACGTTACTTTTCCTTTAAGATGACTTCAATTCAGAATGTTTTATCATGATTTGAGCAAATTTCACTTGACAAGTCAAATGATGTACCAATGGAACAAGACGTTTTGTAGTTAAAATTGAAAAAAACATCTGGCTACGTTTACAATGAGAAAAACAACAACTCTTTACACTAATAAGAAACAAAAGAGAAATACTTGTTCCATTGGTAGATCATTTGACTTGTCAAGTTGAATCTACTCAAATAAAGTCCAATGTTCTTCATGTAAGTCATTGGAACTTTTATATTATATAAGTTTATAAGTTTATACTATGGCGGCAGATGTGACATAGAGTTAATTCCATAACTGTTACCTAGCAACCTTAATGTAAACAAGGGCCAAAACAGATGAATTTAAAAAAAGAATCACATCTTTATTTTATTGAATGAAGGTTTAAACTGTTAGAAAAAGTCCTTTTTCTGTGTGGATGACATAGGCAGAGGGATGCTATTTTGGAACTTAACTCTAATTCCTGTATTTTTGTACTTTTCTTGTAATTGTCTTGTTTTTTCCACAAACTGTCACTTGACTGATGTAAAACTAGGATAAATATTACGGCACTATTCACCAAACCAAGTCAGAATTGGAAAAACATGAAAACTTATGCACTTTAAGATGTTAAACACTAAACTAGTGTTCATTCTAAAGTATTCTGACTCCATAGAGTGATATCTGCATGAACACTTTCAGGCTGAGCCATAGCTATGTTGTTAACATTTTTTACTTTCTACCATATTCTAATACTGTTCCCTCGTCAGAAACATGCCTGAAGAGGTTCAAGATGAAATCCAGTCCAAGGCTCCACCCACAAGCCGACATCACCCATCCTCCCACACGACAATTCTCCATAAATATACAAAAACATGATACAAACTGTACACAACGACTTGACAAATCTGATGCAATGTGCAGTAGTTTCATTAGCGGGATGCTCGCTGATTGTGCTGTGATAGAGCTCTGAAGGGGCAGTGACTTAGCATACAGGAACACAAACAGCTTATAAAAATGTTAATATGTTTTGTTTTGTTTGTTTTTTTGCTGAATATAGCATTTTCCAAACAATAAAAGATAACATGGTGATCTAACTAAGTTACGTATTTGCAGTTAATGCAACATAGAAGTCAAAAACATAGATGCAATTTTCTGATACAGTCCTGACTTCCAAAGATTCACACCTCCACATTCTGAGCGCAGTATTAAGGTCACGGCTCCATCAGGACTAAGAGCCTTATCCACCAGTCTGCAGCTGATCTCATAAGTTGGCCTGGTCTCATCCCCTCAACTGGTGAGGTCCACCCACAGCACACCTTAAAGGAAAAGCACTTAGCACTTTGGTGTCATATGGAGCACTTCCAGAGATGTTTTAGATTTGCGATCTCCATCATGTGAGTTCTCGGGGCACATGTTTGCGGTCTCCAAATAACACAAACTTTAGCACTTTTCAAATCATAGAAGCCCGATGTCTTAGTCTACGATTTCCTGTGGTCAAAAGTGGCCTGTAATCCGAGATTTAGCCATAGTTTTGAGTAGATGAGGAGGCCAGTGCGCATGTGCGGACTGTGCTCTCAGCTCCCGGGACCCAAACATGAAACACAAAGCTGTAAACTATGGATAAATCTCGGATTACAGGCCACTTTTGCTTCAAACGAAATCATAGACTAAGACATCGAGCTTCTATGATTTGAAAAGTGCTAAAGTTTGTGTTATTTGGAGCCCGCACGGGGCATATTACATGCTTGGGGAATATATTATATGCCCCGAGCTATGGCTAGAAGTCGCGCTAGGCTAACCGCAAATCTAAAACATCTCCGGAAGTGCTCCATATGACACCAAAGTGCTATGGGTGAGTAAAACAACTTGTTTTATTACAGAAATAAGGCTCAAATTGTAAAAAAACCCCGTTACTTTTCCTTTAATGTTTGCAGTAATGTGCTCGTATGCTTTACTGTCATTGTTTCATTGCACTGATCATTTATTACATTAAACATGCACTATGTAACCTTTCATGGGGTGGGTTATTGCTTTACAATAATAATAATAATAATTAGGGCTGTCAGTTTAACCAATTAATTAGATTAATTAATTGCACTGCAAATTAACGTGTTATAAAAATTAATGCAATTAATTTTTAGAGTGTCAGCTCACTGCGCGCATTTTAATTTTGTCCCATTGAAGGACTTGTAGGCGACTTGGCAGTGGCACGTCACTTCCACATACGTCGCTAATCAAACAAATAAATCCTGGAGGAAACTGACATGGACTCGACTCAGGGGGCGAGGCGAGCGAATCACTGCCAGGGCCTTTGAACGACAAGTTTATTTATAAAAAGAATGAAGATGGGACTATCAACAAAAACGCGCTGATTTGGAGCTTTTGTAAAAAAGAATTTTCCTCCAGCCTGACGGATCATTTGAAGGATAAACACATCCGGACAAGTTCCATTGTTACCGGTGACAGAGTGAGCGTGAGCACACAATTAAAATGTGATTCTTCTTCTTCTCCTTTCGGCTTGTCCCTTTTTCAGGGGTTGCCACAGCGAATCAACTTTTTCCATCTCGCCCTGTTTTCTGTATCTTCTACTCTGGCTCCAACTACCTCCATGTCCTCCCTCACTGCATCCATAAATCTCCTCTTTGGTCTTCCTCTTTGTCTCCTACCTGGTAGCTCCATCTCTAACATTCTTCTACCAATATATCCACTGTCCCTCCTCTGAACATGTCCAAACCATCTCAATCTGGCTTCTCTAGCTTTTTCTCCAAACCTTCCTGTCTGTGTTGTTCCTCTGATGACCTCGTTCCTGATCCTGTCTATCCTTGTCACTCCTAAAGAGAATCTGAGCATCTTTAACTCTGCTATCTCCAGCTCTGCCTCCTGTCTTCTGTCTATTGCAAGTGTTTCTAATCTATACATCATGGCTGGTCTCACAACTGTCCTGTAAACCTTTCCCTTCACCCTAGCTGGCACTCTTCTATCGCAGATCACTCCTGACACTTTTCTCCAGCTGTTCCCATCCTGCCTTCACTCTATTCTTCACCTCTCTTCCACACTCTCCACTGCTCTGAACAGATGATCCTAAGTATCTAAAATCCTCCACCTTCACCACCTCTGCTCCTTGTAACTTCACTGTTCCACTGTTCTCCCTATCATTTACACACATGTACTCTGTCTTGCTACGACTGACCTTCATCCCTCTTCTCTCTAATGCGAACCTCCACCTCTCTAGATTTTATTCTAGTTGCTGCCTACTCTCAATTAAAATGTGATTAATTAGATTAATTCATTACAAATCCTGTAATTAATTAGATTAATTTTTTAATCGCCTGACAGCACCGGGTCGCCCAGGCCTTCCTGTGTGGAGTTTGCATGTTCTCCCCTGTCTGGGTGTGTGGGTGGGTTTCCTCCCATCAACCCAAAACATGCTCCAGGTCAAATCCTCCAGCTGAGGTCCTGACCAAGCCGAGCAATAAGATCATGGAGATGGTCCCCGGGCGCCTGAAAGACGAGCTGCCCACTGCTCCTGAAGGATGGGTCAAATGCAGAGGAATAATTTCCCTACGAGGATAAGAGTATGTTTGTTAAAAATGTTTGAATTTTGAATTAAAGACCCAACTAAAGCCTCAAAAATGCTTAATAAATACATTTTACAAGTTGTCCTACACAAAATACCAATTACTCAAGTAAGACTGCTACTTCAATTCAAAAATTACTCAAGTAGGAGTAAAGTATGCTGCTAAAGTTTATTGACATTACTTGAATTAAAGTTATTACATTTTATAAAACTACCCACCTCCGGGTACAAAATATTATTACTCCAGGAGAAGTACAAAATAGTGGTCCAAGAAATCAAAGTAGCTAAACTGATAATGGCTTTCAAATGGCATCTGAAATCTATTGATTTCATTGTCCAGATGATGACCTTCAAAACATGTTCTACTACCTACTCACGTACAAGTACAACTATTTGAGTCTTTTACATTTACTCTTACTACTCAAGTAAGAGTAAATGTAAAAGTAACTGTGTGGAAATAACTCTTCATAAGATTTTTTATTTGAAGATAAAGGAAAATTAATGTTTTTTTTACAATCTGAGCCTTCTTTCGGCAATAAAACAAGTAGTTTTACTCACCCATAGCAGTTTGGTGTCATATGGAGCAGTATCGCAGAACTTATGTTGTAGCCGTTCTGTTCTACTAATGATCCCGTATCCGTTAGCGTGAGTGCTCGGGGCACTGATTTGCGGTGTCCAAATAACACAAACTTTAGCACTTTTCAAATCACAGAAGATCGCTGTGTCAGGGTAGACTTTTAGTGGATTCCAAAACGGCCTGAAACCCGATATGCAGCTATAGTTTCATTTGATGACGTCATCAGAGAGGACAGTGCGCATGCGTGAACTCAGCTGTTTTGTAAACACCGCTAGTCTGAAAGAAGCTAACACCGCTCTGAACTTTACTTTTCTGTTGCGATATCGAGTTTCAGGCCATTTTGGAATCTACTAAAAGTCTACCCTGACACAGCGATCTTCTGTGATTTGAAAAGTGCTAAAGTTTGTGTTATTTGGACACCGCAAATCAATGCCCCGAGCACTCACGCTAACGGATACGGGATCATTAGTAGAACAGAACGGCTCAACATAAGTTCTGTGATTCTGCTCCAATTGACACCAAACTGCTATGGGTGAGTAAAACTACTTGTTTTATTGCCGAAAGAAGGCTCAGATTGTAAAAAAACGTTACTTTTCCTTTAATGATTGGAAGGGCATACACAATCTACAATTTTCTAAGGATAGACAAAACTTACTCAGAGTGGGAAGAGGAACCACAACTATAGAGTAGTAACAGATCACTGTATGGCCTGTCAATCGTCACATCATCTTTGCACTGTTTTTCCTTACAACCTCTTGTATATAATTCATGGTCTTTAACAGAAACCTTCCACAGACCAAGAGCTTACACACAATTATGGCCTTGGATGGCTCAGAGATCCAAATTCTAACTAAGTCAGTTTACAGATCTGCCTGAAAAACCCTGCTCCATGTGTGATTCATCATGCAGCCATTCTGTTTGTCACAGGCACACTGTTTACCACCATCACTGTGCACTTTACTCTCTGGTGAAGTGGCCCTCTCTCCACACCCACACACAAACCCACTGGTTTTTGTTTATTTACAAATGTTTAATTGGTAAAACTCCATCCAACCTCACAGCCCGCACAGCTTTGGGCCGCTCCTCATTTCAGTTCTGCAGCAAGTGACTGGAACTACCTTCAGCAGACTCTAAAACTTAGTTAGTTTTTACCTTGGTTGACTTTTAAAGACTCCATCCAGTGTATTTTACAGGATCGTTGCACATGCTTTTAACATTTTTATATCTTAAATCTGCAAAAGTTTCACTGTCTCATGTCTTTATTCACTGTTTCATGTTATAGATATATTTTTATTACTATATTTCTATATTCTGTTTTATTGTATCTATAATTATGCCTTATTTGACTGATTTGATTGATTTGATTTTTGCTACTTATTTTTAATTATTACCATCTATATACTTTTTTTTTGTTATGTCTGAGTTTTGTTTTTTTGTTTTTTGGCTGTTTATTTGTTTTTTTATGTCTCTCATTGTTGTGTCCAAGTAGGAGTAAAAGTGCGGGCTGCTACCTGCGCCTGCATGCTGAAAACAATCAACAAAAAAATACAGCAGTACTTAAAGACAAACAGCCACAGACACATAAAGTAGACAGTTGTCATGACAGTTGTAACTTTGATATCATGACTTTCATATATCATGCTTTCATAGAGTGGTTTGTGTTGACAGCAGCATCCATCACAGAGCAGTGTGAGGCGCACACATGTGCGGGCCTGGGCACACAGCACCGGCTCTCAGGTCACAGTAATAGTCAAGGATGAGCAGAGTTAAACCTGCGTTCAGTGGTTTTGCAGGCATTTGGACATGGTGGTGCTTTATGTTTTATATGTTCTCAGAAATGTGTGGTAGTTGGTCTAAAACTCATTATAAGGAAAGTCCCATCTCAGCTCATGTACACATGCTGTTCAAACATGTGGAGAGAGGAGTGTCTGTATGAAAGCATTAGTGTTGACACAAAGCTCAAATGTCAAACTTGATTTTGATTTGATATGCTCAATACTGATTTCAAAACCAAAAGTGATGATAACACACGGTGGCTGAGCTGTGGGGCAATGAGCAGGCCCACACCAGCCCGCCGCTGCTCCCCGTGGGCAATGCCAGAGAAATCGAGAGTCTAGCCCCTCTCAAAGAGTTGGGTTGCAACTCATAGTCATAGTCATAGTTTGCTTTATTGTCGAAAACAATCATGTACATGTACATAGAGTGAATTCGAAATGTCGTCTCCCCACTAACCAGGCAGGACAGTGATAGAGTGGGTAGGGGAGGGGCCGCTGTGCATGCGCGCGCCGCCGACTGGAAGATGCAGAGTAGAAAAGATGCAATACACTCAGTGACAATTTAACAACATGTAATGACAGAAAAACAGTTGGAGATATAACATACGGTGATCTTTTTCTTTGGCAACATAAGGAAGGGGTGTGGGGGGGATCAGATTGGAAATCAATGAAATTGATTGAACCAAGAGCAGAGATCAGACCTTTTCTAAAAGACAGGGAACATTTTTACTCAATCAGGTCAGTGTCAGTGTGCCAGATAGTGTGTGCCATGTTTATGTAGAGTCCAGATAACAAACCACATCTGTGGCCTTGGAAGTGTTCTTGCAGGGAGGCGAAGTCAAAACACAGACAACTGTTGGAGACAGATTTTCACAGGGAGACATAATTTGCAAAGGGATTAATTTAGCATGATGAAATACATTTTTAGAGACCCAGGTGAACAATTTAGATTGAGCTTGGGTTTTGCCAGACCCCCATCTTCATATCGCCATGAAGATTCATGAGAGATCTCATTAGTTCCTCTTGGCGCACAGACTGCGCTGCGTTGGCTTTACACAGTTCTGTAACCATGCCCGTGATGATACTCCTTGAGGGGACTATATCTAGTCAGTAACACTCAACCTCCCGCATGAGCTCATTATACCTCTGATGACATAGGCCACTGAGCTGGCAGTGAGTGCCCTTGGTATAGCACAGCAGTATTATTTCTATGGTACTCTACTTTACTACTTTTTAACATTGTCCATCGAAATGCATTACAGCTCATTTTGCACCGTGGCCACAAAAAGGGCAGATTTTAGATGTTCAACCCCCAACTTTACTAAAAGCTCAGGACTCCTCACCTAAAAACTTACAAAACATACAAACAATCCTTCATTCCTAATGCCACTGCTCTGTTTTTTGAATGTGTTTTTGTTTGGCTCTTATGAAGAATGTTACCTATCTATCTATCCATCTGCCCATCCGACTATCTATCTGGCTTTCTATTCATCTGTCTGTCTGTCTGTCTGTCTGTCTGTCTGTCTATCTATCTATCTATCTCAGGCACCTTTATTGTATCAAGCAGAACACAGGTGAGTGCAGGTGTTTTTCTTTCATAAAGGACGATGTACTTTGACAGTAGTGGGGCTAGTGTATTGGCCTTTAGAAGACTATGATGAAATAAGCCTAATGTGTCTCTACAGCTTGTGCCCGGCTGGTGTCCTCTGTCCCGGCTTCACACAGGGAGCCCCAGGAGACAGAGGAGAGTGTGCTACAGAGCAGGGAATCTCTCCATGTGTGCGCTTGTATCAATAGTTTAGTTCTGTCTATGTGCATGTGTGCTTGAATGTGTGTGTGGGGGGGTAAATGTCAGTACAGATCAACATTTCTGTGCATGTGTGCGTGCTGTTTCACATTGTGGAGCCTGTGGCGACGTGGGGACCTGATGGATCAGCCTGACGTCCTCCTCCTGCCCTCTGCTGTGCTGCTCTGTTGTCCGCTGTCACGGAAAGGTCTGCACTTCTCTTCACAAGTGTGAAAGCTAAAGTGTGGTTTACTCGTGAAACACATGCAACACAAAGAATGTGTGGCTGAATCGATATTTTATTTACAAATAATACTATGAAAAGTCTGAGGAGGCTGATGGTTCTGCTACTGCGGTGGAGATGGTGTGGCCTGGGTGTGTCTTGACAAGGACACAACTCCAATATGTATTTCAACTGTGTGAATTAAACTGACAATCTCTGTGTTACCATGCTGTACTAGATTAGATTTGTTTATTTGTCTTTTTTTTTGTTGTTGTTGCATTGTGACGATTCAGTGCAACAGTAGATGTAGTAAAAGTCCAATCAGAGTGTGTAATGTAACAGCCTGACTGCTGTGGGCTGAAAGTGATGAGGTGGGCTGTTCACTAAAAGTATTTCCTCTGGAAGGTTTCTGTCACATTTGCTGCCACATTTGTTGTAAAAAGTCTGTAGCATCTTTGTATTGTCCATTACTAGTCCACACAGGCCTGTTTTAAACTAACTTGTGATAATCATGACAGACAAACAGACATTTTTTAAATGTTAATTAATTAAAATGTGTCTTGTGGAGTGAGGTTACCTGAAACAAAAAGAAAGGTAAGTGAAAGTGCAGTTAATTGAGTAATTGTGTTTGCAACCCCCAGCTAAAAGAGTCCTCGGTGAGCCGGAGCACCTTAAGAAGGTTCCCGGGCAGGCAGCCTTGATTTTAGAAGGAGGGGTGTCCACTATTTTACCTATTTATATAATGTGCTGTTTTCTACTATTTGACACTGTTAAATTAATAAATAGTGTGTGCAGGTTGCTGCCATGCTGTTTTAACTTTGTCCCTATCGTTTGCAAATATTTTTCTCTTTGTAATGGAGTAAATAAATGCTCTTGGGGTCTGCACTAAAAATCAGCTCAGCTCTACTCCTTTCCTCCTTCTGCCGCTAAGGTTGCTATCGGGCTATTACAATCTCCAAAGAAGTACATAGCTAGCTTCTTTTGTGGTCTCCATGGATACAAGAAAAACAAACATCCAACAGTCCCTTGTGTCCTTTGAACTGCACATGCTGCACTTATTAGTTGGGTAAAATCCCATGATATGCTGTTAAAAACTGATCTTAAAACACACATTTTCAATAACTGCTCAGCGTTGCTGATGTTTGGTGGTTCTGATCTGACAGAGCTGCTCAGAGTCACACTGACACCACACACAAGGAGCGCAGTGGCTTCAAAATCACACACGTGATGTTCTGTTAGGTACAGTTATGGGCACAAGAGAGCACTGTTTCCTTCGTTATTTCTTAGTTTAAACATTTTGGTTGTGGCCTTTATGAAACTCAGTAAATCACGTGACTCTCGGATCAGGAAGTAGTTGAAAAGCATGGTGCTGTAAGTTAATCCAGCGACATCTGCATACAAGTGGTCCCTCGCTCTATCGCGGTTCACTTTTCGCGGCCTCGCTGTTTCGCTGATTTTTTTTTTTTTTTGAGTGTATTAACATTGTGTTCTGCGGGACGCGCTCATCCCACAGCACTGCTACGTCTTGGGACGCGCAGGTTCTGAACTGTATTGAGAACGCTTCCGTGCGCTCTCAGGACTGGTTCCGTCGCCTGGACTCCAGGTTCCACCAGCTGCTCGTCCCTCTGTGCTCACACTGTGTTTGAATGAGAAGCAGTCCGAGCCGCACCGGGCTCCGGGGCCGGATGCACGAGGAGCCGAGACATGAGTCACTGGATCCATAGTAAGTCCAGACTGGGACTAAGACATGAGGACCAGACTGGGACCAGACCGGGACTAGACTGGAACTAGACCAGGACTAGACCAGAACTAAATGTGGACTAAACCAGGACTAAACCAGGACTAAACCAGGTCTAAACCTGGACTAAACCAGGTCTAAACTAGGTCTAAACCAGGTCTAAACCAGGTCTAAACCTGGACTAAACCAGGTCTAAACCAGGTCTAAAGCTGGACTAAACCTGGACTAAACCTGGACTAAACCAGGTCTAAACCAGGTCTAAACCTGGACTAAACCAGGTCTAAACCAGGTCTAAAGCTGGACTAAACCTGGACTAAACCAGGTCTAAACCAGGTCTAAACCTGGACTAAACCAGGTCTAAACCAGGTCTAAACCTGGACTAAACCAGGTCTAAACCAGGTCTAAAGCTGGACTAAACCTGGACTAAACCAGGACTAGACGAGGTCCATGCGGCTCTTTGCCTTGTTTCGTGACCACAGGTGCAGGTGTCCGCGCATACCCCCCCCTGTCTGAGAAAAGTGTATAATGTGTGTGGTGAGGCGTTTACAACCTTAAAACATGTAGAATAATTGTAAAATATAAAGTTGTCCTACTTCGCGGATTTCATTTATTATGGGTTATTTCTGGAACCTAACCCCCGCGATAAACGAGGGATTACTGTACATTGCCATGCCTTTGGTAGCATCGAGAGTAGGGGTCACGATTCACTTCGAATCACGATTCATATGCCACGATGCGATACTATCACGATACATCACGATACTTGAATTATGGCGATGCATTGCAATATATTCGACATACTTCAGTGAAAATGTACCAAAAAAAAGAGGATAACTTAAATATCAGTGGCTGTGTATCTGGGTAGTGTCTTCAATTGATACAGAACTCTGAGCAACTCAATTCAGAACTGAATTTATTGAATAACAAAAACAAATAAACCAAACCAATAACAAAAAAGTGCATAGGATTTTTTCTAAAACAAAAATGATGTTTAAACATTTGCCATTTTGGAGGTAGCGACCATCATAACAAACAATACCCTTTCACAAAGAAAAAAGTGCATAGGATTTATTGAAAAAAAATAAACTAATAATTAATGTATGTATTTATTAATATTAAATATTAAATTATTAAATATTAAATTATTAAATAATAATAATAATCGATTTTTGTCATCAAGAATCAATGCAGTATATTGTGAAATTTAGTATCGCGATGCATTGTCATGACGAGTATTTTGCACACCCCTAATCGTGTATTAAGTAAGTAAGTATTGATTGTTAGGGTTAATATTTTTACATGTTTAATTTTGAAAAATGTATTTGTAGGATGCAAGATAAAAGAATTAAGTTCATGATGACGACACAACAACTACTTTAATTCATAAGGATGAATAAATAAGTTACAAAATACATTTCAAGTTAAAACAATAAACAAATAACAACAAATATTATAAATAGCTACGTATTAAAGTGTATGTACATCATATTTACATCAGAAATTGTTAGAGGCATGTTACATTTTATTTGCTCTGTGTTTTTGGTTTGTACATATGAAAAAGCGAAAGTTGGTTATTGTGTATCATGTTTTTGTTACAGTTTCACCCTTTGCTTGCCACATTATTAAACCTGTGGACAACAATGCATGAGTCTTCAGAGTCTTGGGTCGTTTTCACACCGGGAAAGTCCAATAGTTCACTTGCTTTGGTCCGGACCAATTTTTTTTTTTTTTGATGCGGTTCGCTTTCACACTGCACTTTTTTTGTAAGTGGACCAACATCTATAAACAAAACCACGTGTGCTGAGGTCGCTCAACCATTGGACAGAAATGAGCCGTGTCCAAACGTCGTGTCCAAACACGTGAAGGAGGAGAATCATGGCGTTGCGTGCCGTTTTCAGTCTAGCCTTAGCGATATTTTTTGTTTGTTCAGTTTTTACAGTTTGCACAAATGTTTGAGCAACATCGTGAGGTTTACACTATTTTACAATTAATTTCCAAACAACGAAGACACAGGACAAGACGACTACGGAGGAGAGCGCTCATGTGTGCATCAAGTTCTGACGCTTGCTCTTCACGCAAAACGTAAGTAAGCTTTGTTTTGTTTCGTTTCGTCAGCCTCGGTTTCCCATAATGCTCGACATACGACGGGAGCTCGTTGAGTACAAAAAGCCAACTTGTGTTGGATCGAGTCCGGTCTGCATTCTCACCTCAAACGAACCGCACCAGGATTCGAATGGAACCGTGCCGAGACTGAGCTTGTTAGGTGGTCTCGGTTCGTTTGTTTGCTCCGGATTGAGATTTTTTATTCACACCAGCCCAAAAGGTCCGAATCAAAGGATCAAACGAACTCTGGTTCATTTTAAACGAACCAAACAAGGCAGGTGTGAATACACCCTTGATGTCAAGAAGGAGTTTAGCTGACTGTCTAGTTATATTCAGCACATATAGCGAGGGCAATACACGCGATTTTGTGACAAAAAAGATGGGTCACGCCTAGGGCTGGGCGATATGGAGAAAAAAAATTATCTCGATATGTTTTTGCTATATCTCGATATACGATATATATCTCGATATCTATGCAGGGAAAAAAACAAACAATCAAAAAACCAAACGCGCCAAATTCAGCAAGGATTTTTTTTTAAATTGAAGTGCAAACAGGTGGGCAGCCAAGTGCCTAAAGGTAGACAGGTACTAGTAACAAAGTGCTTGTGCACCATTTTTAACATTACCAAACCAAGTAGTACATTGCCTTATTTTAATTGTAAACATAAAATCTGAGGGTAGACAGTTCTTATAAAGTGCTTCTTTAACATTTAAGATAAAAGACAAAAAAAAAAAAAAAATCCCTCATTTCGTAGCCAAGTGCCTAGAGGTAGATGGGTACTAGTAACAAAGTGCTGTGCTTGTGTACCAATTTTAACATTATCAAACCAAGGAAGTAGTATATTGCCTTATTTAATTGTAAACATAAAATCTGAGAGTAGACAGTTATATAGTGCAAAGATTAAAAAAAAAACAAAAAACATTTAAGATGAGACAAAAAAAATCCCTCATTTCGTAATTAATTTTAAAAAAAGAAATAATACATATTGCCTTCCTTTTCCTTAAAAAACAAAATTCGAACTCCAAAAAACAAAAAACTGTACCTGTAGTGTAACATTTTTACATTTGAAGATTTTGAGCCAGGAACACCAATCGGTCAACTGTGTCAGGCTTAGGCCTAGTCCCCACGACAACGTTCCTGTTTTGTTTTTTTTTAGCCGGGGTGAAAAAAAGTGTCATCCACACACGTGTTGGATCAGAAAACCTTCGTGTCAAGATGAGCACGGAGCGCTGAGTGAAAACGATGTAGTACATATGTCACACCGATAAGTGGCGCTGTAAACCGGAAAGAGCCAGAGCCGCCGGAAACGCAAGACTACAAAGAGCACATGCGCAGAAAGTCCTTTCTCTTTCGTAAACAAGCAAACACGTGTACATTAGGGACCGTCAAAAAAAGCGAATTTATTTTGTCCCCCTGCTCCACCAATGTAGCAGGAACTCACTCCGGTAATGTGAAAATGCTGACCGTCCCTAACATAGACAGACGCCACAGAACGAAGATTTGCGCTGCGTGAGCAGAGTTTTTGCCTATAAATCGATAGTTAGTATTACTTGCTATCGTTTTATTAGATAGACATTAACAAGTAGAACTCTCGTTAACCTTGCTCGTGTTATTTACGCCAAATGCTTGTTTGGATCTTACTACGGGAATGTTAAACATACTCGGACATTATGTTGGCTTTTCAGTGAGAATATACAACCGAGGACCATCACCAACGGGCAGCTATAATAGTTGTGTGAATTTGTGTAAAGAAAACAGAAATGCGTTCATATATTTTTGTGTGTGATACTGCATGTGCCTGTTTGTAAAAGGTAAATTTTCATTCAATAAAAAAGACAAGAAATGGTTGCTCTATTTCTTTATTTACAGCACACAACACCCTCAAATTGGTGTGGGCTCCTCATTGTCCACTATCTGCCTTTTCATTGACAGGATTTTTCCAGTTTTAAAATACGTGTTTAGCTTTGAATTGGCAAACACTCGTGTGTCGTGCGAACCACGGCAGTGAAACACAAACGCAAGAAGGAGGCGGGGCGGACAGCTCCACAAACAGTTGAGGAAAATAAGCAGGGCGGTGAAATCTTATTCATTTAGCGCATTATCTCGAGTTTTTCGATATGCCAAAATCTTTCTCGATTTCATAAAACATCTCGAGATATCGCAAATCTCAATTAATTGCCCAGCCCTAGTCACGCCTCCCTGAACTCGGGGAGAAGCAAATGTGTTTGAACACGTGAAAAAATGCTACAACTCGGCATTTGTGAAACTGAGAAAATTAGATTTTAGGTTTTTTGAATGTGCAAGTTGAGATAATGAAGAAGCCACTCCATGTTTCAGATAACATCATGTTGCATTAAAAGCATACGTTTTGTATTTTAAATTGGCTTGTTTTTTAGAAAGAATAGGGGGCGTGTATAAATCACCATAATTACCCACCCATCGCACTCCCGCCAATCATGACGATTAGCGCTGTGTTCGCCAATCAGCTGTGAGCGAGCCTCGTTAATATGTACGTGGCATTTCAAGAGAATAAGGACAGTGAAACTGGAGAAAATCCTTAACTTGCTACGTTAATGCTACGTAAGAAGGAACTCTTGCCTCGGGACATGTTCGGGATACGTTCGGGATACGTCTGTTTCTCAGTTTCTCCGGATAATTTAGCTATGAACGTCCGTGGATATACGCGATATGAGAACTATCCGACAACACGGCTACTGTTACAACAGATCTGACGTGTTCTTATGGGGTGAGTCATATTATCATATTATTTCTGCATCAAAGGGACATATTAGCTGACAGCAGGGGCCTTGTGTCAGCGTGTGTGTACAGGACTAAACCGGGACTAAACCAGGTCTGAACCAGGACTAAACCAGAACTAAACTAAGACTAAAACAGGACTAAGGTGTGTGTGTGTCCAGAGTTTGTACGTGTACGTGTGTGATAACATATATCCTGTGTATTATTGAATTATTGAATGATTATATGGACTTTTTTTATAAAAGCATTTCCATTGTAACAAAGTACATTCTAATTCTGACCTTCCCTGGAACACCACACCACAGTGATGTCAGCGATGGGGGAGGACTTAGCTTAATGTCATGCAAATGAGTTCCTTTCTGTTCAACAAGCACATTTTTAATGTGGAATTTCTCAGATTGTTGTCTTCACAATGTGGTGCTTTCAAATGGCCACAAATTCTTCAATTGTTCTCAGATTTCCATGTGTAAGGCATCATTGGAAAGCTTAGAATCTACACTTTCAGAATAACTCAAAACACCTCCGGGACGACTTGTGACTGATTTTGCACAGCTGGTCACATTTGTTAATGTAAATATGCAGTTGTAATGAATGTGATCTGACAGCAGAAATGCTTAAACGAGCCTAGTTATGACTTTAAAACTTGAAAAACTGCAGAAGGTTTCTACCTGTGACTCAACAATCATGGGAAAATTTAAACCAAGTGTTTTGTGACAGCTTAGTGGGGCGCTAACCTTGGTTTAGTCTTGGTTTAGTCCTGGTTTAGTCTTGGTTTAGTTCTGGTTTAGACCTGGTTTAGTCCTGGTTTAGACCTGATTTAGTCCTGGTTTAGTCCTGGTTTAGACCTGGTTTAGTCCTGGTTTAGTCTTGGTTTAGTCCTGGTTTAGACCTGGTTTAGACCTGGTTTAGACCTGGTTTAGTTCTGGTTTAGACTTGGTTTAGACCTGGTTTAGACCTGGTTTAGTCCTGGTTTAGTCCTGGTTTAGACCTGGTTTAGTCCCGGTTTAGTCTTGGTTTAGTCCTGGTTTAGACCTGGTTTAGACCTGGTTTAGACCTGGTTTAGTCTTGGTTTAGACTTGGTTTAGTCCCCGGCCCCTGCTGTCAGCTAATCTGTCCCTTTGATGCAGAAATAATACAATAATATGACTCACCCCATAAGAACGCGGTCAGCTCCGTTGTAACAGTTTGCTGTGTTGTTAGATCGTGTATATCCACGGACTTTAATTATCTGGAGCTCCGGAGAAACAGACATACCCCAAACGTATCAGCGAATTTCGCCGAAAGGTGAAGGATTTTCATGCCTGTAGTGAAGCGGCGAAGCACGTAGCAATCCCACCACTTTTGTCTCCGCACTAACACGTTCCTAAGCTGTACATGTTCTGGCTCCGGTACGACAGCAACTTTAGGCTACTTTCGTAAACATTTAGCACGCTCGCTGCGCATGACCTCGTCATGTCCTCCGGGGCGCATGCGCTTTGGGTAATGACCGAAAGGACGGGTACCAGCGGCCGAAATGCACAGAGAGTGGCTGGGTGCTCCCTTAGAGATGAGGTGAGGAGCTCATTTACATGTAGGAGCTCGGAGTAGAGCCGCTGCTCCCCCATGTTGAGAGGAGCCAGCTGAGGTGGCTCGGGCATCTGTTCTGGTTGCCTCCTGGACGTCTCCCTCGGGAGGTTCTAGGCATGTACCACTGGGACGAGGCCCCGGGGAAGACCCAAGACACGCTGGAGGGACTATGTCTCCCGGCTGGCCTGGGAACACCTTGGGGTCTCCCCGGAGGAGCTCTCGGAAGTGTGGTGAAGGAATCTGGGAGTCCCTGCTTAGACTGTTGTCCCCACAACTCATGTAACATGGTTAAAAGTTCAAAAACTGTGAGGGAATGAGAAGAGAAACAACTTGAATATACTTGTTGACATCCACCGTACAGGTCTCCCTGTTTACAGAGAGCACATTAAGCTAACATATGATCAGTACAGTGTGTGACCTTGGTGTAGATGCGTGCTAAAGCATGTCTCTGCGTGTTAGCAGGTGCGAGCTCCGTTAGTGCTAACCTGACGTGAACAGGAGGTGTGAGGCCTGTAGTCAGCACTCTGCTCCTGTCACACACTATCTCATGGGCGTGTTTCCTCCACAGAGCATATACAGCGGCCACTCAAGGACATAGCCTCCTCTCTCTGCTGCTCTGAAGAACAGGAAACACACACCATCCTGTTAAGATGAAGGTTTTAGAGTCTATTAAAGAGTCTATACCAGCTGCTTTTCATGTGTTTAAAGTACAATAAGCTTTGCCCCACTACAGATATACAGTAAAAGTCATTCTTAGGGTCAAAATGGATGAATTAATTAATTTATTATTTATTTATCCCTGTAGCGAAATGTATTCTTTGCATTTCACCCATCCTTCCGGAGCAGTGGGCAGCACGTGAAGGTGCCCGGGGACCCATCTCCATGATCCATGATGAAACCCCCCCAGACACAGGCAGAACATGCAAACTCCACACAGAAAGGATCGAACCTGGAACCTTCTTGCTGTGAGGAGTGAGTGCTAGCCAATCAGCCACCGTGCTGCCAATGATTGCATTCATTATTGCATTTTTTATTTTTTTTTATTGGCATGTACATCATTTATGACATCAATCTGTACAGGGACTGAAGGTGGAAATGAGCAATTTTAGTATAACCTGCATATTATTATTAGGCCCGAGCGCTAAAGCGTAGGGCCTTTTGTTACTGTTCTGCAGTGCGAAGCACTGCAGAACCAGCGTGCGCAAAACAAAGCGCGAAGCGCTTTGTTTTGTGCACGCAGCAGAGCGCGAAGCGCTCTCCCCTTTTTAAGCACCTAGCACTCATGTCAACGACTGGTGCTCGCTGACTTGGCATGGTGGCATCGCCCGTGGCCGCGATAGCGGCCAAATTGTAATTGTTCACCCCAAAACATTCTTGGCCCACCAGCGTGCGCAAAACAAAGCGCGAAGCGCTTTGTTTTGCGCACGCAGCAGAGCGCGAAGCGCTCTCCCCTTTTTAAACACCTAGCACTCATGTCAACGACTGGTGCCCGCTGACTTGGCACGGTGGCATCGCCCGTGGCCGCGATAGCGGCCAAATTGTAATTGTTCACCCCAAAACATTCTCGGCCCACCAACGTGCGCAAAACAAAGCGCGAAGCGCTTTGTTTTGCGCACGCAGCAGAGCGCGAAGCGCTCTCCCCTTTTTAAGCACCTAGCACTCATGTCAACGACTGGTGCCCGCTGACCTGGCACGGTGGCACCGCCCGTGGCGGCAAAATTGTAATCGTTTTGTGGGCACACGTGACATCGTGCACGCAGTGCACGATGTCATGTGTGCCCACAAAACCAGAGCGCGAAGCGCTCTCCCTTTTCCAAACACTCAATGCCACACTATAGTGACACTCATAGGATCCAATAGCACAGACTGGCACTGCCCATTGCCGCGAAAGCGGCATAATTGTAATCGTTAACCATCGTAAACGTCAAAAATATGTATTGGGCAAGTGAGTAATCGATGAGGTCAATGACGAGCGCAACGCGCTCGTCATTGACAATGGACCCCACGGGTGTGTTACTGGACGCGAGCCCTTTCCATTGATATATATATTGCCACCATAGGTGGCACCATATTGTTATTGTTCTGGTTTTTCTTATTATTATTATTATTAGGCCCGAGCGCTAAAGCGTAGGGCCTTTTGTTACTGTTCTGCAGTGCGAAGCACTGCAGAACCAGCGTGCGCAAAACAAAGCGCGAAGCGCTTTGTTTTGTGCACGCAGCAGAGCGCGAAGCGCTCTCCCCTTTTAAACACCTAGCACTCATGTCCCCGACTGGTGCCCGCTGACTTGGCACGGTGGCATCGCCCGTGGCCGCGATAGCGGCCAAATTGTAATTGTTCACCCCAAAACATTCTCGGCCCACCAGCGTGCGCAAAACAAAGCGCGAAGCGCTTTGTTTTGCGCACGCAGCAGAGCGCGAAGCGCTCTCCCTTTTTAAGCACCTAGCACTCATGTCAACGACTGGTGCCCGCTGACCTGGCACGGTGGCACCGCCCGTGGCGGCAAAATTGTAATTGTTTTGTGGGCACACATGACATCGTGCACGCAGTGCACGATGTCATGTGTGCCCACAAAACCAGAGCGCGAAGCGCTCTCCCTTTTCCAAACACTCAATGCCACACTATAGTGACACTCATAGGATCCAATAGCACAGACTGGCACTGCCCATTGCCGCGAAAGCGGCATAATTGTAATCGTTAACCATCGTAAACGTCAAAAATATGTATTGGGCAAGTGAGTAATCGATGAGGTCAATGACGAGCGCAACGCGCTCGTCATTGACAATGGACCCCACGGGTGCGTTACTGGACACGAGCCCTTTCCATTGATATATATATTGCCACCATAGGTGGCACCATATTGTTATTGTTCTGGTTTTTCTTATTCTTATTATTATTATTTTTCTCCCCCCTTTTTTCAGGTTTCGGGTACTTCCCACCGACGAAAACTCACGAAATTTTGCACAAAATTCAAGAACGCCAAAAAAGGAATTTACAAATAATCTGTATTAAAAAATCTTAAAAAATGGCTCGACAGCGCCACCTGGAAAATCAAAATACATTGCGTCTATGGCTATACCCGAAAAATGAACTTTGTCGTAGACAAACAAAATTCGGGTGGTGGATAGGTCATGTTGTTACAAACCAAAAAATATATTATGCCGTTGCTAGGCGACCAACAGGAAGTCGGCCATATTGGAACGAGCACGTGACCCGGTGCCGAAGGCGGAGTTTCCTGTCCTCGTATTTTAACGAACTCCTCCTAGGGTTTTTGACCCAGACTCACCAGAATCGTGCTGTATCATCTAGACAAGTGGGACATTAAAAGTTGTTAAAAGCGTTCTAAAAGAGTGAACGGTGTTTCCGTGACAACGCCACAAATTTCGGGTTCGTTTTTGCGATTCGCCATCAACCTTCGACGAGCGATAATTCGCGCATACTTTGGCCGATTTCACTCAAACTTTAATCGTTGGTGGACACCCCGGCCCTGAACAGATTCATATAAGAAAATCTGAAATGGGTGCTATAGCGCCACCTAGGGAGATTGCATGGAAGCGCAAAATTTTACTTTGTCGTAGACATACCAAATTTGGTACATATATTCATGACGGGGTCTCGATCAAAAAACTCAATGACACCAACACGCCATGTCCCATCGTGTTGCCATGGCAACAGGCCAAACTTCTCTCCTTGCCAATGGGACGCCAGGCAAAAACTTTGTCGTAGCCAAACCAAATTTGGTACACAGATGCATCATGGGAATAGGAACAAAAAACTATATTACACCGTTGCTAGGCAACCAACAGGAAGTCGGCCATATTGGAACGAGCACGTGACCCGGCACCGAGAGCGCATTTTCCTGTCCTCGTATTTTAACGAACTCCTCCTAGGGTTTTTGACCCAGACTCACCAGAATCGTGCTGTATCATCTAGACAAGTGGGACATTAAAAGTTGTTAAAAGCGTTCTAAAAGAGTGAACGGTGTTTCCGTGACAACGCCACAAATTTCAGGTTCGTTTTTGTGGCTCGCCATCAAATTTCGATGAGCGATAATTCACGCATACTTTGGCCGATTTCACTCAAACTTCAATCGTTGGTGGACACCCCGGCCCTGAACAGATTGATATAAGAAAATCTGAAATGGGTGCTATAGCGCCACCTAGGGAGATTGCATGGAAGTGCAAAATTTTACTTTGTCGTAGACATACCAAATTTGGTACACATATTCGTGACGGGGTCTTGATCAAAAAACTCAATGACGCCAACATGCCATGTCCCATCGTGTTGCCATGGCAACAGGCCAAACATCTGTCGTCATCAATGGGACGCTAGGCAAAAACTTTGTCCTAGTCAAACCAAATTTGGTACACAGATGCATCATGGGAAGAGGAACAAAAAATTATATTACACCATTGCTAGGCAACCAACCAGCCATATTGGATAGACCATGTGACCTGGTGGCGAAGGCGTCATTTCCTGTCAAACTTCGACGAGTGATAATTCGCACATACTTTGGCCGATTTTACTCAAACTTTAATCGTTGCTGAACACCCCGGCCCTACACAGATTGATACAAGAAAATCTCAATTGGCCGTAATAGCGCCCCCTAGGGAGATTGCATGGAACAGAAAGATTTTACTTTGCCGTAGACACACCAAATTTGGACCACACATTCGTGACAGGGTCTCGATCAAAAATCTCAATGATGACCCCGCAGCATCTCCTGTCATGTTGCCATGGTAACAGGTCAAACAGCTGTCCCTGCCATTAGGACGCCCGGCAAAAGCTTTGGTGTAGCCACACCTAATTTAGTACATATATGGCTCATGGGAATAGGAAAATGGCGCGTTAGCGCCACCCCCCCTGCGAGTGCAAGCGAGGGCCGATCATCGCCGCTTGCGGCTATATTTATTATTATTATTATTTATTCTTATTATTTTCCTATACACTTTTTTCAGGTTTCGGCTACTTCCCACCGACGAAAACTCACGAAATTTTGCACAAAATTCAAGAACGCCAAAAAAGGAATTTACAAATAATCTGTATTAAAAAATCTTAAAAAATGGCTCGACAGCGCCACCTGGAAAATCAAAATACATTGCGCCAATGGCTATACCCGAAAAATGAACTTTGTCGTAGACAAATGAAATTCAGGTGGTGGATAGGTCATGTCGTTACGAACCAAAAAATATATTACGCTGTTGCTAGGCGACCAACAGGAAGTCGGCCATATTGACCCGAGCACGCGACCCGGCGCCGAAGGCGCAATTTCCTGTCTTCATATTTTAACGAACTCCTCCTAGGGTTTTTGACCCAGACTCACCAGAATCGTGCTGTATCATCTAGACAAGTGGGACATTAAAAGTTGTTAAAAGCGTTCTAAAAGAGTGAACTGTGTTTCCGTGACAACGCCACAAATTTCGTGTTCGTTTTTGCGGCTCGCCATCAAACTTCGACGAGCGATAATTCACGCATACTTTGGCCGATTTCACTCAAATTTTAATCGTTGGTGGACACCCCGGCCCTGAACACATTGATATAAGAAAATCTGAAATGGGTGCTATAGCGCCACCTAGGGAGATTGCATGGAAGCGCAAAATTTTACTTTGTCGTAGACATACCAAATTTGGTACACATATTCGTGACGGGGTATCGATCAAAAAACTTAATGACGTCAATACGCCATGTCCCATCGTGTTGCCATGGCAACAGGCCAAACATCTGTCGTCGCCAATGGGACGCCTGGCAAAAACTTTGTCATAGCCAAACCAAATTTGGTACACAGATGCATCATGGGAATAGGAACAAAAAAGTATATTATGCGGTTGCTAGGCGACCAACAGGAAGTCGGCCATTTTGGACCGCGCACGTGACCTGGCACCGAGAGCGCATTTTCCTGTCCTCGTATTTTAACGAACTCCTCCTAGGGTTTTTGACCCAGACTCACCAGAATCGTGCTGTATCATCTAGACAAGTGGGACATTAAAAGTTGTTAAAAGCGTTCTAAAAGAGTGAACGGTGTTTCCGTGACAACGCCACAAATTTCAGGTTCGTTTTTGTGGCTCGCCATCAAATTCGACAAGTGATAATTCTCACATACTTTGGCCGATTTCACTCAAACTTTAATCGCTGGTGGACACCCCGGCCCTGAACAGATTGATATAAGAAAATCTGAAATAGGTGCTATAGCGCCACCTAGGGAGATTGCATGGAAGCGCAAAATTTTACTTTGTCGTAGACATACCAAATTTGGTACACACATTCGTGACAGGGTCTCGGTCAAAAAACTCAATGACGCCAACACGCCATGTCCCATTGTGTTGCCATGGCAACAGGCCAAACATCTGTCATCACCAATGAGACACCAGGCAAAAACTTTGTCGTAGCCAAACCAAATTTGGTACACAGATGCATCATGGGAATAGGAACAAAAAAGTATATTAAGCAGTTGCTAGGCGACCAACAGGAAGTTAGCCATATTGGCCCGAGCACGCGACCCGGAGTTGAAGGCGCATTTTCCTGTCCTCGTATTTTAACGAACTCCTCCTAGGGTTTTTGACCCAGACTCACCAGAATCGTGCTGTATCATCTAGACAAGTGGGACATTAAAAGTTGTTAAAAGCGTTCTAAAAGAGTGAACGGTGTTTCCGTGACAACGCCACAAATTACAGGTGTGTCTTGCGGCTCGCCATCAAATTCGGCGAGTGATAATTGGCACATACTTTGGCCGATTTCACTCAAACTTCAATTGTTCATGGACACCCTAGCCCTGAACAGATTGATATGACAAAATCTAAAATGGACACTATAGCGCCCCCTAGGGAGATTGCATGGAAGTGTAAAATTTTACTTTGTCGTAGGCATACCAAATTTGGTACACACATTTGTGACACGGTCTCGATCAAAAAACTCAATGACGCCCCCGCGCCATCTCCCATTGTGTTGCCATGGTAACTGGCTAAACATCTGTCCTTGCAAATGGGACGCCTGGCAAAAACTTTGGTGTAGTCAAATCAAATTTGGTACACAGATGCATTATGGGAATAGAAACAAAAAAGTATATTATACCGTTGCTAGCCAACCAACCAGCCATTTTGGATAGACCATGCGACCTGGTGGCGAAGGCGCCATTTCCGATCAAACTTCGACGAGTGATAATGCACTCATAGTTTGGCCGATTTAACTCAAACTTTAATCGTTGTTAGACACCCTGGCCCTAAACAGATTGATATAAAAAATCTAAAATGGCCGTTATAACGCCCCCTAGAGTAATTGCATGGAACAGAAAAATTTACTTTGTCATAGACATACCAAATTTGGTACAATCATTCATGACAGGGTCTCAATCAAAAAACTCAATGACGCCAAGACGCCATGTCCCATCGTGTTGCCATGGCAACAGGCCAAACATCTGTCCTCGCCAATGGAACGCCAGGCAAAAACTTTGTCATAGTCAAACCAAATTTGGTACACAGATGCATCATGGGAAGAGGAACAAAAAAGTACATTACGCCATTGCTTGGCAACCAACCACCCATATAGGATAAACCATGTGACCTGGTGGTGACGGCGCTACTTCCTGTCAAACTTGGACGAGTGATAATGTGCTAATAGTTTGGCTGATTTCACTCAAACTTTACTCGTTGGTGTACACCCTGGCCCTGAACAGATTGACATAAAAAAAATCTGAAATGGCCATAATAGCGCCCCCTAGGGTAATTGCATGGAAAAGAAGAATTTTACTTTGCCGTAGACACACCAAATTTGGACCACACATTCGTGACATGGTCTTGATCAAAAAACATAGTGACACCCCCATGCCATCTCACATCGTGTTGCCATGGTAACAGGCCCAACCTCTGTCCCCGCCAATAGGATGCTCGACAAAGTTTGGTATAGCCACACCAAATTCTGTACATAGATGCATCATGGGAATAGGAATAAAAAAGTATATTATGTCATTGCTAGGCAACCAGCCAGCCATATTGGATGTGACCTGGTGTCAAAGGCACCATTTTCTGTCCTCATATTTTTATTTATTCAATTGATTTTTTAAATGTTTGCACCCAGCATTTAAAAGAACAAAAATACACACAAAAGAGAAAGAAAATAACAGAACAGTGCAGGAAAGGCTTATGATTGACCCTCCTCTTAAAATAATTGAAATTAAAAGGCAAAAAAAAACAACCCCTCCCCACCTCAACCCCAGGCATTCAACACAAATGCATCCAGATAACGCACAAACTCACACATGCATCGAGCTAGAAAAAAGGGGAGGAAAATGGCGCGTTAGCGCCACCCCCCCTGCGAGTGCAAGCGAGGGCCGATCATCGCCGCTTGCGGCTATATTTATTATTATTATTATTTATTCTTATTATTTTCCTCCCCCCCTTTTTTCAGGTTTCGGGTACTTCCCACGGACGAAAACTCACGAAATTTTGCACAAAATTCAAGAACGCCAAAAAAGGAATTTACAAATAATCTGTATTAAAAAATCTTAAAAAATGGCTCGACAGCGCCACCTGGAAAATCAAAATACATTGCGCCAATGGCTATACCCGAAAAATGAACTTTGTCGTAGACAAACGAAATTCGGGTGGTGGATAGGTCATGTCGTTACAAACCAAAAAATATATTACGCCGTTGCTAGGCGACCAACAGGAAGTCGGCCATATTGGCCCGAGCACGCGACCCGGCGCCGAAGGCGGAGTTTCCTGTCTTCGTATTTTAACGAACTCCTCCTAGGGTTTTTGACCCAGACTCACCAGAATCGTGCTGTATCATCTAGACAAGTGGGACATTAAAAGTTGTTAAAAGCGTTCTAAAAGAGTGAACGGTGTTTCCGTGACAACGCCACATATTTCGGGTTCGTTTTTGCGGCTCGCCATCAAACTTCGACGAGCGATAATTCGTGCATACTTTGGCCGATATCACTCAAACTTTAATCGTTGGTGGACACCCTGGCCCTGAACAGATTGATATAAGAAAATCTGAAATGGGTGCTATAGCGCCACCTAGGGAGATTGCATGGAAGCGCAAAATTTTACTTTGTCGTAGACATACCAAATTTGGTACACATATTTGTGACGGGGTATCGATCAAAAAACTCAATGACGCCAACACGCCATGTCCCATCGTGTTGCCATGGCAACAGGCCAAACATCTGTCGTCGCCAATGGGACGCCTGGCAAAAACTTTGTCGTAGCCAAACCAAATTTGGTACACAGATGCATCATGGGAAGAGGAACAAAAAAGTATATTAAGCGGTTGCTAGGCGACCAACAGGAAGTCGGCCATTTTGGACCGAGCACGTGACCTGGCACCGAGGGTGCATTTTCCTGTCCTCGTATTTTAACGAACTCCTCCTTGAGTTTTTGACCCAGACTCACCAGAATCGTGCTGTATCATCTAGACAAGTGGGACATTAAAAGTTGTTAAAAGCGTTCTAAAAGAGTGAACGGTGTTTCCGTGACAACGCCACAAATTTCAGGTTCGTTTTTGAGACTCGCCATCAAATTCGATGAGCGATAATTCGTGCATACTTTGGCCGATATCACTCAAACTTTAATCGTTGGTGGACACCCTGGCCCTGAACAGATTGATATAAGAAAATCTGAAATGGGTGCTATAGCGCCACCTAGGGAGATTGCATGGAAGTGCAAAATTTTACTTTGTCGTAGACATACCAAATTTGGTACACACATTTGTGACGGGGTCTTGATCAAAAAACTCAATGACGCCAACACGCCATGTCCCATCGTGTTGCCATGGCAACAGGCCAAACATCTGTTGTCACCAATGGGACGCCAGGCAAAAACTTTGTCGTAGCCAAACCAAATTTGGTACACAGATGCATCATGGGAATAGGAACAAAAATGTATATTAAGCGGTTGCTAGGCGACCAACCAGCCATATTGGATAGACCATGTGACCTGGTGGCAAATGCGTAATTTCTTGTCAAACTTCGACAAGTGTTAATTCACGCATACTTTGGCTGATTTCACTCAAACTTCAATCATTGGTGGACACCCCGGCCCTGAACAGATTGATATAAGAAAATCTGAAATGGACACTATAGCGCCCCTAGGGAGACTACATGGAAGTGCAAAATTTTACTTTGTCGTAGACATACCAAATTTGGTACACACATTCGTGATAGGGTCTCGAGCAAAAATCTCAATGATGACCCCATGGCATCTCCCATTGTGTTGCCATGGCAACAGGCCAAAAATCTGTCGTCATCAATGGGACGCTAGGCAAAAACTTTGTCCTAGTCAAACCAAATTTGGTACACAGATGCGTCATGGGAAGAGGAACAAACAATTATATTACACCATTGCTAGGCAACCAACCAGCCATATTGGATAGACCATGTGACCTGGTGGCAAAGGCGTCATTTCCTGTCAAACTTCGACGAGTTAAAATTTCGCTCATACTTTGGCCGATTTTACTCAAACTTTAATCGTTGCTGAACACCCCGGCCCAACACAGATTGATATAAGAAAATCTCAATTGGCCGTAATAGCGCCCCCTAGGGAGATTGCATGGAACAGAAAGATTTTACTTTGCCGTAGACACACCAAATTTGGACCACACATTCGTGACAGGGTCTCGATCAAAAATCTCAATGATGACCCCGCGGCATCTCCCGTCATGTTGCCATGGTAACAGGTCAAACAGCTGTCCCTGCCATTAGAACGCCGGCAAAAGCTTTGGTGTAGCCACACCTAATTTAGTACATATATGGCTCATGGGAATAGGAAAATGGCGCGTTAGCGCCACCCCCCCTGCGAGTGCAAGCGAGGGCCGATCATCGCCGCTTGCGGCTATATTTATTATTATTATTATTATTTACCTTTATTTAACCAGGAAAGAAGTCCCATTGAGATTCAAAGATCTCTTTTTCAAGGGAGTCCTGGCCAAGAGGCCCAGACTAACCAGACTAACCAAACTAAACCAGGATTAGACCAGGACTAAACCAGGACTGAACCAGGACTAAACCAGGACTAGACCAGGACTAAACCAGGACTAGACCAGGACTAAACCATATGACCTCTTTGTGAAGCTCAGTGTTTTTATGTGCATTGTCCCTGATAAATAAACAAATTAACTAAATGAGATCGCTGTGTGCTGTTGGCATCTAACTACAAAGCACAAACCACAAAGTAATGCTGGTGTTACATGTTGCATACTAGTTGTCCCTTACAAACTAAATCTTTAAGATGCTAGAAATGTTTTAGGAAAGTGAGAAATGTTTCAACAGTTCCAAACATAAAAAATTAACCAGCTCTGTTTTTTCATGTTTTTGAATGTTAAAAATCCTTCCTACAAGTTTCTTTAATCTGCCACCACATTTGTAACTGAAAAAGTACAGCTGATCTCTGCACCACTCGCTAACTTGTTTTGTTTTGATGATATCGTAACATATGACTGAAAAGTTACATACCTAGCACCTTTAAATAATGTCATGTTAATGTTATATTATTATAAGATTATATGTTTTTTCTACAATATGAAATTGTGGTATAAAACTGCTCTGTTATTTAAACTGTATTTCATTAATATATGGTGCATACATATGTTATATATGTTTACAGATGGTAACAGTGGTAAAAGGAAATCTTAGTTTTTGTACAATTCTGTTCAATATCAAATATATTGTGTATTCCTTAAGCATGATTTTATACACCTTGAAACATAATGCAGTGTTTAAACCTGTTTTGAGCACACTTCTTTGGTTGAAATGATTATGCAGCACATTTCCAAATCACATTTAATAAGAGAAACGTTTTTTAAAGGGCCCATATATATTTTTGATTGCTGTAATAATAAAGTTATATAAACATATGGTCTGGTCACAGTATAGAGCGAGTGGGTCGGAATATTAGAACAAACTGTCTTCTGTAGTGCTGGTTTATGCTTGTTGTTTCCGCACCATTGTATGTTCTGTTCATTACATTACTTCTATCTGCTGTCTGTTATTATGTTGGTATCCATCATTTCTTTTTTATTATTATTATTATTATTCATTCATCTTCTTCCGCTTTTTCCATTTTCTGGGTCGCAGGGGCAGCAGTCCAAGCAGATCTGCTCAAACATGTATGAATGAAACAAAACACAACTCCAGGTCTGTTTTTGATGATGTAACAGCAGATTAACATGATTTAAATCTCACAAGAATCCATTTTATGTAATATAGGACCTTTAAATCTTACTTTTTAGCTTTCTTATTTAGTGCAGAAGGACAAACCAAAATGCTATGATATTGAATGAAATGCTTGTTTAAATTTGTTAAATCAAACTGGGCATTTTTGAAAGCACACCAGGTGAAAAAGACTCATAGAGTCACAGAATTCCTGTTATTCACAATTCCACCTTACCCCAGTTCTGTTCAGAGTTGTTGGCTCATTTTAGTGGCACAGCATTTACCCAGTTTAACACAATGTCACAGCTTGAAGAATCATTTGTGTTCACCTTCTTTTTCGTGATGGTTTCCATAGAGACGAGTTTGACTGTTGTGGGATGTTTTCACTTTTTCGTCAAGTCCTCCTTCTGCTCCCAACGCCGTTTGTGTTTGCTCCTTCATCACAACCTTCAGATTATTCAGTGCACTCACCTCACCGGGGAACTGTTCCAAGAACATGGAACTTGTGCGTGTTTCCTCTGGGAACCTCCATCTCCACTTTTAACTTTGAACAATAACTTTGTGAATGTACTGTGCGCTGATGCTCTCCTCAATCTGAGTGAGCTTGGGTCCACAGGGGCATGGCACGGGGATGTAATAAAGGCCACATGGCATCTAAGGGTTATAAACATAGACTGTATGAAGAAGTTTGACATCACCACAGCATTCAGCTCCAGTAAAATGAAGCTCATTGAAGCTGGAGGTTATAGAGGTACATTTGGAGCCAAGTTACGTAATTGGAATTCTGACCACAATTATTTGTCTGTTATTAATGTTTATACCTTAATTTACGGCCAAATAAGGTACAGTGGTCCCTCGCTCTATCGTGGTTCACTTTTCGCGGCCTCGTTGTTTCGCAGATTTTTATTTATTTATTTATTTTCCCCTATTTTTTTTTTTAATAGTGTATCAGCGGAGACATGAGTCACTGGATCCGTAGGAAGTCCAGACCGGGACTAAGACATGAGGACCAGACTGGGACCAGACCGGGATCAGACCGGGACTAGACCGGGACTAGACCGGGACTAGACCAGGACTAGACCAGGATTAAACATGGACTAAACCAGGTCTAAACCAGGTCTAAACCTGGACTAAACCAGGACTAGACCAGGTCTAAGCCTGGGATGGTCACACAGGGTGGTAGGGACAGAGTCTATGATGTCCTTCACGAGAGCGCCTGGGTGACAGGAGGTGTGGCCTTTGTTTACTTGCACGAGCCGGACCATGGAAGAGCCAAGAATCAACACGGACGGGCCTGGCCCGGACGCCGCGGCCGAGGAAGCCGCAGCCGAGGGAGACACAGTGGGGGGGACACTCGCGTGCGGAGAGGCCTAGCGGACGAACCCGGCACATGCAAGGCTAGATCTCCGTGCGGCACTGGGGCCGTAGTTGGGGAAGTCCTAGAGAGCAGTGGAGTATCGCTCTCGTGTAAGTTACCCAAGGCTGTTGGCGACGCATTGATAGTCATGCCCCGAACTCCGGGGCGGTCTGATTTTGGTGAAATGGGGTGAAATGCAACCAGCCCTTGTGAGCGCGGGTTAGTGGGGGAAAATCCTCATGGTCCAGGATATTGAATTTATTTGACAAAGCTACATTCATAGTGGAAGAGGAGCGCTTACCATGTCCGCAGCCATCACGGGAGGAGGAGCAGGACAAGCGGTTTATTCGCTTACCTTGTCTGCAGTCATTACGGGCTACAACAATCCAGGGGTCTGCCCGGACTGGAGTAGAGCTGATCAGGGCTTTAGACCTAGCCCCTCGCTGAAGCCAATAGTGTTCGTCTGTACCTGGAGCACCAGAGTCGGGTGGTGAGGGCTGGTGCTCAGAGGCGTCTTCGGAGCAGTGAACCGTGTCAGCCAGTTCGGCACTGTTAGCGGTGGCCTGAGTCTTGCCCAAAATGATATCCAGGTCGCTTTCCACTCAGCTTTCACACATGGATATGCGTTGTTTCAAAACAACAATCAACAATCTACAAAAGTTTGAGTGTTTAAACAAGAGAGAAATGTGAGAAAATGTTAATTCCAGTCTGAGAAAAGTGTATAATGTGTGTGGTGAGGCATTTACAGCCTTAAAACATGTATAATAATAGTAAAATATAAAGTTGTCCTACTTCGCGGATTTCACTTATTATTTCTGGAACCTAACCCCCGCGATAAACGAGGGACCACTGTAATAAAAACCCAGGATCATGTAAAGTGGGTTAATACGAACATTTTAAGACCAACACGAGGAGCCTGACAGCAGCAGTTACAGAGGAAGCAGCCATGTTTTTTCAATACAAAGTGAATGGAAGCCGGAGGTACATCCATCCAACATAATATGCGAAAATACTGGAACCTGGACAAAGTATAAGTTTAAAAATCTGTTTTTACAGTCCTAAATCTGTAAATCTGTTTTTACAGTCATTCTTTAAACAGGAATGGGGGAGTCAGACATAATTTGTCTCCCATATATAATTCCATTCTCAAACCGAAATCAAAAGAAACAAAGGAAACAATAGGGCTAGGTCAGGTCCAGAGGTGTGAAAACAGCCATTAGGGTTTGAATGTGTATGCTAAACTAGACGCCAGAGAGAAACTGGAAATACAAAAGACAGAAACTCAAAACAAAGAGGTGGGATAGTTTCAGAATAATTTCAGTGTAGTTAGCTCCTCCCTGCAGCGAGATATAAGCAGTGTCCATCAGCACTCTAACCAGAACTGATGAAGCAACTCGGATGATGTTCGGCTCGTAGTTGTTCTTAAGATGCGTGAAGAGTCCCTCAGTCGTCCAGGTAGAATCCATGATAAAAGGAGAAATTAAATTTGTCAACTGGACAAAGTTTGTTTGGTCGAAAATGTTTCGCCGCTCATCCGAGAGGCTTCTTCAGCTCTGGTTCTAGTGCTGGTTAGACCCTGTTTATATCTAGCTGCAGGGAGGAGCTCACTACACTGAAACAAGCTCTGAAACTATCCCAGCTCCTCTGTCTCTTTTGTTTTACGAATTCCTCTGGCATCTAGTATTAGCATATCTAAGCCCTAGGAGGCGCTCACTACACTGAAATAGCTCTGAAACTACAGAAGAAGTTACAGAAGAAAGCACCGGAACCAGGACAAAGGGCGGCCAGGTTAACCCAGCGTTACCTGAGAGGTATACTTAGCCTTAGAATTAGCCGTCTCAATTATGAAATTGATAAATTAAAATTTGAAATAGACAGCTTAATTAACAAAATAACAGGTCTAGTGCCAAAAGAAATGTTTCACAGGATTAACGACTTCATAGCCAGAGAAATTTGAAATACAAAGAGACAGATTAGTTGATAGTTTCAGAGCTATTTCAGTGTAGTGAGCGCCTCCTAGGGCTTATAGATATGCTAATACTAGACGCCAGAGGAATTCGTAAAACAAAAGAGACAGAGGAGCTGGGATAGTGTCAGAGCTTGTTTCAGTGTAGTGAGCTCCTCCCTGCAGCTAGATATAAACAGGGTCTAACCAGCACTAGAACCAGAGCTGACGAAGCCTCTCGGATGAGCGGCCAAACGTTTTCGACCAAACAAACTTTGTCCAGATGACAAATTGAATTTCTCCTTTTATCATGTTTTTACAGTCTTTTATCAAGTATATTTTTCTCAAAAAACCTCAAAATATTTCCTTTTGATACATGGACACGTAGGCCTGCATTAACTGTATCCATTTCAATTCTGATAGCAGCATCTACATACTTGCCTTACATTACATTTTGCCTTAAAACCATATCATGAATCTTTTTAATACCACTGGAGCTTAAGAACTGAAATGAATAAGTTTTGAAGGGCACTCTTGAGATTCAGTACAGAGTGGTTCATTCATAATATTGTTTTACATAAGATAATTTAATCATTATGCAACTGAAGTATCAATTATTTAGCATCAATTCACACAGCACCAAAGTAAGGTGTTTTAGCAGAGCTCCATTAATCTTCTCATTTCTTAGAAGTAGTTGGTAATTTGGCAAACACATTCTATTGACACAAATGTTTTCTCCAGTCAGCTTTTTGTAGCTTCACATTGCCTTTATTCCCTGTCAGACTTCACCCGTGCGCCTGTGCTCAGAAGGCTGTTGTGAAGCTCTCAATGGAGCTATTTATACTTGAAAACATGCCCCACGCGTCCTGTTTTGTACACAGCCCATAATGAAACGCACTCTTCAGTTAGAGGACATTACAAGGTCACACATTACCTGCATTAATATGATTTTCAAAACCCGATAAACCTGTGTCGTGTTTAACAGATCCACAAAGCGCCCAATTCTTAGGGGATGTCATTAACCATATTTTTAGCTCAAAGTGTGGAATACACAAAACAGGAAATGCTTTTACTTTGGGCGCCCCCTTTGGAGAGATGAGAACAGTGTTTAGAACAATACTGCTTATCTGTCTTATGCTAATGTCTCATTCAAACCAAATGCAAATGGTGTTAAGATTAATACACTTTTGTTTTATTTTGTTAAATAGTGACACTTAAAAACTTGTCTGGGTTTAATTGTATTCTTGCAAAGATCTTTAAAGGGCCTGGGTCTGATTTTCATTTATTTTCAACAAGAAAAATGCTCTTTACATTTATCTTATTTATGTTTTAATTTATTTGAACAATGCACATTAATCAACATCTCTGTATATGAGCCAGTATTAGCTGAACAGCGAGTTTCAACTGTAGTCCCCAGGCAAGTAAGAAACAAATGAAACTATCTAGACTTTTTATGAAGAATTTAGTTGTGTACCAACCACAGACTGTATAAAGAAATAGACTAAGGGAGTGTGACATCACCCATAGCGTTCAGCTCCACTTAAAGGTACAGTGTGTAGGATTCGTGGCACATAGGTGGTGGTGTAGGTACCATGCACTTCCTCTTTTGGCTACGGCAGACCTCGAGGGTCACCCGGGCGCGCCGTAACGCGGACAGCTCGCGTACCAGTGCGCACCTGGCGCTGTGTGAGCTCTCGCCGACAACTACGGTATAAATAAAACGCGGTCCTGTTTTTCTTTTCTCATGAAAACACACATTCCCGATCATGTACCATGACACACATCAAATGAAACCTTACAGTCTCCTCTTTTTGACTATGTAATTAATTTCCCGGCACAACAAACACTCCCCGAGCACATGGGGCTCACGGAAAAGCACTAAAACGAGGTTAGCTTACCTTAGAATGCTTTGCACAGGTCAAACTCTGTATTTCACCATAAACTTGCTCTCAATTTGTCCATAAGGATCCAGCGAATAAAATCCAGTAAAACGGTTTAGTCCAAAACACGTGTTAGATCCATTACGACGTCTGATCCGGCAGCATGCGTGTCGTTGTTTACCCAAAACCACGAGCCTTGCCGAAGGCGAAGGCGGAGCCCAAATGTCCTTCTGCGGCTCTCGTATTCAAAATGGCTGCCTCTGCATGGGGAAGATCCCCCTTTTATGTGACTATATCTAAGTCCAAAAGAATACTTTGATTTCATGATGGAAGTGAAAAGGCTTGGAAAACAATGTATTTTTGAATGGGTATCTTCAATTTCGGTAATTAACGGGTAAAAATCTTACACACTGTCCCTTTAAATGAAGCTCAGGATGCTGACATCACAGGGGTGAATTTGGAGCCAGACTCTATATTATGAATAGGATTTTTTTAAAGGACAAATAGCACAATATAATCAGGGATCATGTAGAGCGGGTTAATATGAACATTTTAAGACCAAAATGAGGCTCACAGCTGCAGTTACAGAGGGAGGGGCCACAATATTCCAATGTAAATCAATGGGAGCCAGAGTCAGACGTGTACATGTTACAATATGTGTTATTGAGTAATACTCCAGGGACGGTAAACCCTTTTCACCCAGTCAGGTACTTCATTTCAGAAAACAAACACTATCCTCGGGACTTGCTTCTCTGCAGTGCACATGGTGAATTTTTAATCATATTTAACTAACTAATATTAGCAAAGATGGACGCATTTAAACTTTGTGTGCCTTGAAGCTACATACACGTCTTTCTATTTTAATTTACTATTTATTATGAAATTAATTTCATTTGTATGATAAGAAACCCTGTATTTATTCCACAGCTAATTCCAGTGTTGCAACGGAAATTTAAAGAACATCAGGAAAAGATATGCAAAAATTATCCAACAATACGCAGCTATGCTTATGGTTATGTAGAGTACTGCATACGGACAGAATAAAGAGCAGGTCAAGTGACATGTTACGGTACTGTGGGATTAATGAAATCATTCCAGGTTGTTAAGAGCACACCAATCAGAGCCCACTGCTCCAAACAAGCCATTGAAATGAAATGTTTGTGGAAGAATAGACTTTATTATAAAGCCTTGTACATATAACCTTCACTGATACTGATTTAAATTATGTGAAATTGATAAAGTAGAGAAAGTGTGCTCTGACTAATGTGTGCAGATGTTGTATAGCAGCTAAATCACTCATGTCAATGTAATAAACATACACAAATCATTGATTTAACTTTGATTTATTTTCTACAATTCACATTTCTAAGCAGTCAATTAAAATTAACATTAAACATAACATTGTTTAGCAAAAAGCATTGGGGATTGTTTCCCTTCAAATTGCTCTCACTGCCTCATTAATACACTAATGCTAATCGACAATACACAAACTTAGTTTTTCAATCGTCATGAGACTATGGTTGAATCATTCAAGTTTTTAAAAAGTATTGATATCAGTTGGAGGTGCATGCTGGGATTGCATGAGGACAACTGCAGGAGCTCTATAGTTTCTTGATGTTTCAATGCAAATTCATTAATAGTCATTAATATCAAATCAGAACTGTAGTACTTATATATGACCAGCCACGGAAAAAACAGTCACAAGGTAAGGTGTTTTGAATTATTCACAGATTCTGAAAGTGTAGATTCTAAGCTTTCCAACGATGTCTTACACATGGAAATATGAGAACATTTGAATAATTTGTGGCCATTTGAAAGCATGCACATAAGAAAACACAAAGCTGAGAAAAGCCGTGTTGAAGATAGGCTTGTAGAGCAGAAAGAAGCTCCTTTGCATGACATTAAGCTAAGCCCTCTCCCATCACTGACATCACTGTGGTGTGGTATTTCAGGGCAGGTCAGAATTAGAAGGTACTTTTTTAAATGGAAATGCTTTTATAACAAAAAGTCCATATAATCATTCAGTAATTAATTCAGTAATACACAGGATAATATGTTAAGTCAAAGTCACCTGTATTGTTAATTTAATACAATATATTATGAAATGTATTATACGAAAAATATTATATGAAAAAGAGAGAAAGAATAAAGACAAAAGTAAAAAATACATAAAAATAGCAGTATATAGGAAAATATAGTATAGGACAATACACACACACAAACACACACACACACACTCTGGATACACACGCACACGTACACACACACACACACACACACACACACACTTTGGATGTTTTCTGTTCCTCACCCTTATGAAAAAAAAACTGTTGTGTATAACGGGAAAACTGCTGTTTTCTCATGTCCAAAATACTGCATTATGCAGTACAATGCAGTAGCACTTCACATTATTCACATTTGGCTATTAATATGATGCTAAGTTTGACAATTACACAAGCCCCCTGCTTTCAGCTAAATATCTCCCTTTGATGCAGAAATAATATGACCACACGAAAGCTGAATTCAAATTTAAACATGTCCTAAAGTCTGTAGTGTCAATGTTTAGAATCCCTTTACTCACCCCATAAGAAAGAGAAATGTGTTCCTGCAAACATCATCTGGGACATGGGGGTCTTTTCTCCTGGTAGTTACACCTCCGGTGTAACTACTGTTTGCCTCGTTGTCCGATTACTCACATATCCTGCCACTGTCTTTCCGCAGCTAAAAAATACGATTGCATTCTGTCCATAAGCTCCGGAGAAAATTTCTGGCGACATGAATGTGTCCCAAGGAGAGAGTTCTTCTTTCTGAAAAACTAGTCAGTTTGAAAAACAAAAAGTATGATTTTAAAGCAACCAATGTTGTTATCTGAAACGGAGTGGCTTCTTCATGATCTCAACTGGCGCATTTTGCCAAAAAATGAAAATCAAAAAAATTTTTTTGGGGGGGGATGCTTCTAACACGATTTTCTCATATTCGCCCTTCCCAAGTTGTGACCGGTTTTCCAGTGGCTGGTCACATATTATTATTAGTATCAGTTCCTGAGCTGAAGTATTGATTTTAACATGTTTAAAGTGGCTGAACTGTCAACATTTGAGTCACTTATTACCTCTTGGTTATATGACAAAGGCAAAACCACAATAGCTGTTAGTAAAGTAATAAAGAATAATGAAGTGTGTGAGTAAACAAAACAATACTCAGGAAAGTATATTGTTCAAAGTAGGTTACTGGTCCAATAAATGAAGTCATAACTAGTCAATTAAATGTAGGCCTAACTGTAAGAGTAAAGGCCTATTCATACTTCATAAGAATAAGAACTTTGTTCTTGTTATTGAGGTGATAAGAACAAGAACAAAGTTTGTTTGGGCTCTGACAGTTCATACTTCAAAAGATGTTCTGCTACTAAATTGCCCCGCCCCCTTGCTCTTACCTGCTCACTCACAATGTTTCCCACTGTTTGATAAAGGAGTCCAGCCACTGCAGGGAGGAATATAGCAAGGGTATTTCTTTTTGTTCTCCAGCCTGATCGCTCTTTTTTTTGGTGACCCGCCTTTTGGCTGTCGCAAACGTGTTACCGAGATTATGCCAGACTTTTCAACACTGATTTTCGTCCGAGCCTTAAATGTCTGTGATCTCCCTGCATGAATTTCTTGCCATTTGACTGTCTTTATAGTCATTGAGAATTGTGTCTTATAGATGTTTGTATTTTCTCACCATTTCTGCCAGCTGTGACTCAAAACCATAATTTTTTGCTCCGCACCAGCAAGGAAGCAGCTGTTGGATCTCATGCGCCCGTTGGCTCCAGCAGATAAACCACAGCCACATAAATAACCAATCAGAGCAAAGATGTCAGAGAGTGCTACGGAGAACAAGCCGCAAGAACTGCCAAACAGGAGCTGGCTAGCCCTGGGTTAGCTTATGAAGTATGAATAGGCCTTAACTCTTGCCTAATATGGACCTAATATATGACATCATTTGAAGCTGATGTCATTGGACAAAACCATAAATAATACACAAAATGCTATTTTCAATAAACCACTAAAGCAAGCATGGTTCCATACTTTTATTGAAAAGAAAAAGTCTTCTTTCAGTGCAGTCTTAAATTTTATCTTAATTTTTTTTTTTTTAAATGTTGCATTTCATAACTAGGCTATTTAGAATGCTATAATAGAAAAACTCAGGATTGTGTTTTCAAGCTTGATTGAAAGTTCAAACACAATGGACGTTTCAGTGGTTGAAGATTCACTTCAGTCGAAATGGCCTGGTGTAACACCACAACACTGTGGTTACCCTCTGCTGCAGCTAATCATTCACTTGGGGCAGTTTGGTCAGGCTCAGTAGGGTAAAATATGAACTGTCTGTGAACATAAAAACAATCTTTGTTTTGTGTCGTGGTCACATTTACCTCGCTCGGTCCATTGTGTTCTTGATTGTGATCTGCAATTGAGTGAAAAGAATCATCAGTATTTAAAGGAGCCTACATGATTTTTTTATTCCTCACGTACTTTATAGCTAACAACAACTAGCATGCTAACACACACTTCCTGGTTATTGGACAGTACATTTTGGCTAATGCATCTATAAATATAAGAGATAACAGTAATAGTACCTCTTTTGGGGTATCTTGTCTTTAACCCCAACAAGGGCCAAACTCTGTATGAACACACCTCCCAGTATGATGCAAATCCGTATGATAAAATGACTTGTAAATGCAAATATATTAGCAAAAAGGCTGATGTTATGATTTGTTACTAAACGGCCTGGACCTGCTTTTGAACCATGGGTCAAGAACATTGAACAGTTTGAACTTTATTGTCCTTTCTGCTGCTGTGATATTGCTCCATGTCTGCAAGATTGTCATGTGGTTGTTTCTTTACAGCTGTCCAGCTTTCTGCTCTCTGTTAACTGTGAAACTCTTAAACATGACCATTTTACCACATGATGATTGATGTAAGCATCAACCCTTTCAGTTGATTCACTTATGTCATTGGACTTACTTTCACTGTTGATGTCTTGAAAGATGTAACCTGAAAGAACAAATCATAGAATTGTACATTTAAGTGACTTAAGTTGAGCATGAGATAACATGTACATGCAGTTCTGAAGATACATATTGTGGGATTTCATTATTTGATACATGTATATTTACATATGTAAACTGTAATCTCTCTGTGTACAAGTATACTGTGTGACCTTTTATCTAGTTTTCCTGTATGACTTTCAACCTAGTGTTGTGTAAGTAGTGTAAGCGTAACTCAATACGTTTACATAGGCTATGTTGGCTACATCACCTGCTCCCATCCATCAACTATCGGCTAACTTTAACTATTGGCTAACTCGTCTATTATTGGTTAACTTTGGGGAGCTACTCTACAGATCCCCTTACAAGGATGGGAACTATAGGTAGTAAACTTGGACACTGCATAGCTCAGCATAGCTACCAGAGGGGTGGCAGTAGCTCAGTGGTAGAGCGCTTGCCTGGTGATCCAGGGGTTGGCAGTTCGAATCCCGCTCTTGATGGGTGGACCACATGTGATCCAAGCTCCCACAGATGAGCGCTGCCGTTGTGTCCTTGGGCAAGACACTTAACCCCACCTCGCCCCCAGTGTCTGCGGACACTGGTAGCCCCCATGGCAGAAGATACATCGAGGCCCGTTGTGACGTGAGCCACCTGTGGGAGGATTCTCCAGCCAAGGTCCTGACCAAGCCGAAGCAAGAAGATCGTGGAGATGGTCCCCGGGCGCGCCTCGGGTGCAGCCCACTGCTCCTGATGACAGGATGGGTCAAATGCAGAGGACAAATTTCTCTAAGGAGACTTATCTTATCTTATCTTATCTTACCACTATATCGGTGACCACAGTGGTCAGTCCTCTGTGTGAGTCGGAGGGGACATGTTCGTGTGGGGACACGATGAGACAACAGCAAGATGTCCTGATGCCATTTACATTTGTATTCTGCTGCCTAATTCAACATTAAATGCTAATAACCTCAATCTTGAGTTTTGCCCTTTCCGATCCCTTTCTGAAAGCTTACAACATACTGCAGCTCTTGAGATCAGGTGAAGGACACAATATAACCACACTGTGGAATTTCACCCTCAACACTTGGAGTAGGAATACCATACTGGTATCGGATATCAGTGTTCGTTCAGCAGATAATTAAACCCATAGTATCAAAAGTATCAAAAGATGGATCAGTGCATCTCTATTAGTAGATTCTTGTTTGTTTGTTTGTTTGTCAGGATGTATTAGATAGTACAATTATATTAAATATGTAACAAAAAAAATAAAGTTAAAGGAAAATTAACGTTGTTTTTTTTTACAATCTGAGCCTTCTTTCGGCAATAAAACAAGTAGTTTTACTCACCCATAGCAGTTTGGTGTCAATTGGAGCAGTATCGTAGAACTTATGTTGAGCCGTTCTGTTTTACTAATGATCCCGTATCCGTTAGCGTGAGTGCTCGGGGCATTACTTTGCGGTGTCCAAATAACACAAACTTTAGCACTTTTCAAATCACAGAAGATCGCTGTGTCAGGGTAGACTTTTAGTGGATTCCAAAACGGCCTGAAACCCGATATCGCAACAGAAAAGTAAAGTTCAGAGCGGTGTTAGCTTCTTTCGGACTAGCGGTGTTTACAAAACAGCTGAGTTCACGCATGCGCACTGTCCTCTCTGATGACATCATCAAATGAAACTATAGCTGCATATCGGGTTTCAGGCCGTTTTGGAATTCACTAAAAGTCTACCCTGGCACAGCGATCTTCTGTGATTTGAAAAGTGCTAAAGTTTGTGTTATTTGGAGACTGCAAAGTAATGCCCCGAGCACTCACGCTAACGGATACGGGATCATTAGTAGAACAGAACGGCTCAACATAAGTTCTGCGATACTGCTCCAATTGACACCAAACTGCTATGGGTGAGTAAAACTACTTGTTTCATTGCCGTAAGAAGGCTCAGATTGTAAAAAAACATTACTTTTTCTTTAATTTGTGAAGATTTCCGAAAAACTGTTTATAATTAAAGCTACAGTATGTAACTTTTTGGCCAAAAATAGAGTAAAATACCCAGAATGCAAATCCAGAATGATCTCTCTGACTTTTTTTTACAGGTTGACATCAGTCTCACGCCCTCCGGTGCATCTCCAGCCCAGCCAAATGTGATTGTCCAATGAGATTTCTTTTGTTTCAGTGATACATGAAGCAAAGGAGCTTATTGGTTGTCTATCATTTACAACTAAAATGTTTCTCTCACCACAGATGAACAGAGTTTAGTGTTTGGTTCACTGATGTTGCAGAAGACTGCCATGTTTTTTCCGTCCATAGAACGATCAATTCTTTTAGTTTACATAGACGTGTCTTGTAGGCTGTGATAGGTCCTGTAGGCTTTTGTCAGACAGTAAGAGGTGCTTATGGACACGAATGGCCCAGGCATTGTTCCAGTCCATAATGTGGTTTAGTCTCTTGGCCGTTTGGCTGATTTTTCTATTTTTCCGTGTTTCAAATGCTCTTCCTGTTTCTCCCACATGTTTTGTTACATGGTATCTCGTATATTACATCACGTTTGTGTTCTGGGAGTATTCTGTCCTTGGATTTCACAAATAACTGTCTGAGCTTTGTGTGTGGCTTGACCAGTGTGTTGATGATGTGTTTGCTCATGGCTTTCTTTGTGCCCTCTGTGCCCCGTGATGTATGGCAGTGTAACTATTGTAGATTTGTTGGTATTGTTTGTTCTTTTTCACACATCGGAATATACAAGAAGTCTTCAAAACATGTAAAGCAGGTAAACAAACTCCTGTCTGAGAAAATGAATCACTAAGTTTAAAACTGAAAACTAAATAAAGCTTGATTGCATTTTGTCTTTTATTCTATTTATTCCTTTACTAGGGTTAGGGTTTATTCCTTTGGCTGTAATCTCAATGGAGAATGAATCTTAGCTTTCTGTTCCCTGGGAATAATGCTAGTGACGTACCACCTCAAGAAAGTTACATACTGTAGTGAAGTAAAATTCTTACCTTCAACATTTAAAGGAAAAGTAACATTTTTTTACAATCTGAGCCTTCTTTCGGCAATAAAACAAGTAGTTTTACTCACCCATAGCAGTTTGGTGTCAATTGGAGCAGTATCGCAGAACTTATGTTGAGCCGTTCTGTTCTACTAATGATCCCGTATCCGTTAGCGTGAGTGCTCGGGGCATTACTTTGTGGTCTCCAAATAACACAAACTTTAGCACTTTTCAAATCACAGAAGATCGCTGTGTCAGCGTAGACTTTTAGTGGATTCCAAAACGGCCTGAAACCCGATATCGCAACAGAAAAGTAAAGTTCAGAGCGGTGTTAGCTTCTTTCGGACTAGCGGTGTTTACAAAACAGCTGAGTTCACGCATGCGCACTGTCCTCTCTGATGACGTCATCAAATGAAACTATAGCTGGATATCGGGTTTCAGGCCGTTTTGGAATCTACTAAAAGTCTACCCTGACACAGCGATCTTCTGTGATTTGAAAAGTGCTAAAGTTTGTGTTATTTGGACACCGCAAAGTAATGCCCTGAGCACTCACGCTAACGGATACGGGATCATTAGTAGAACAGAACGGCTCAACATAAGTTCTGCGATACTGCTCCAATTGACACCAAACTGCTATGGGTGAGTAAAACTACTTGTTTTATTGCCGAAAGAAGGCTCAGATTGTAAAAAAAAAACGTTAATTTTCCTTTAACTGCACAACATCCACTTCTCCATTTCCAAAAACATCAAACACACAAAAGTAAAAACCACTATCAGCCACTTTGACATGCTTGATTTTGAGAAGGACTAAAGTATTATTTGACAGTTATTTCATATCTTGTATTATTGGTCATTTCTGGACACAGCGAGTCTCTGATGGTGGCGGTACAGATGTAGGACCCGTTGCTGACCAGACTGGCCCAAAGCATCTGTAGTTTACTGTTGACATTCCTGCAGGGTAAGAGTGCATCTTCACCAGGCTTCACCCTCACTGTGACCGACCAGGAGCTCCAGCCTGAAACACACAACACAGACAATCCACTCATGCATTCATGCTTTGCAGTGACATCATGCTGGGTGTATTCTACATGTATATCTAAGGCTGAATGTTTAGCAGTTACCATGGTGACACAATGCACACGTTAACAAACACTACCAAAAGGATTTTAAGATGAAAAACAACACATTTTCAGGAGCCTGTTTACAAGCATTCATGGTCCTGTTGAGGATATTTTTAACAAAAAGGTGAGAGTGACTAAATGAAAAAGTGCTTGTGACTATAACATTACTAACCAGACCCCACACTCCACCCCCACTGCATATTTAATAGGCTCACCTAACAGAAACTGTAAACAAGTAGGTGTAGTAGTTTCTTGGTTTAGACCTGGTTTAGTCCTGGTTTAGACCTGGTTTAGTCTTGTTTAGTCTTGGTTTAGTCCTGGTTTAGTCCTGGTTCAGACCTGGTTTAGTCCTGGTTTAGTCCTGGTTTAGACCTGGTTTAGTCTTGGTTTAGTCCTGGTTCAGACCTGGTTTAGTCCTGGTTTAGTCCTGGTTTAGTCTTGTTTAGTCTTGGTTTAGTCCTGGTTTAGTCCTGGTTTAGACCTGGTTTAGACCTGGTTCAGACCTGGTTTAGTCCTGGTTTAGTCCTGGTTTAGACCTGGTTTAGTCTTGGTTTAGTCCTGGTTCAGACCTGGTTTAGTCCTGGTTTAGTCCTGGTTTAGTCCTGGTTCAGACCTGGTGTAGACCTGGTTTAGTCCTGGTTTAGACCTGGTTTAGTCTTGGTGTAGTCCTGGTTCAGACCTGGTTTAGACCTGGTTTAGTCCTGGTTTAGACCTGGTTTAGTCTTGGTTTAGTCATGGTTTAGTCTTGGTTCAGACCTGGCTTAGACCTGGTTTAGTCCGGGTTTAGACCTGGTTTAGTCTTGGTTTAGACCTGGTTTAGACCTGGTTTAGTCCTGATTTAGACCTAGTTTAGTTCTGGTTTAGTCCTGGATTAGTCCCCGTTTAGACCTGGTTTAGACCTGGTTTAGTCCCGTTTTAGACCTGGTGTAGTCCCGGTTTCGTCCCGGGCCCCTGCTGTCAACTAATCTGTCTCTTTGATGCAGAAATAACATGATAATATGACTCACCCCATAAGAACGCGGTCAGCTCCGTAGTAACAGTTTGCCATGTTGTCGTTCGTGTATCGCGCTGTATATCCACAGACTTTAATTATCCGGAGCTCTGGAGAAAGGGACATATCCCGAACGTATCGGCGAATTTCGCCTTAAGGTGAGGGATTTTCATGCCTTCAGTGAAGCGGCGAAGCAAGTACTAGAGCAACTTGACCTGCGGTGACTTCCGTAAACATTGAGCACGCTCGCTGCGTGTGACCTCATCGTGTCCTCCGGCACAAAAAAATCGGATTTCACAGAAAAATCGGAATTGAGCATTAAGCCCTGACGATCGACTGACACTTGGCCCCCGAGCTCCGGTCGATCGCGATCGACACATTGAGCACCCCTGTTTCACAGTATGGCATTAAACCAATTTCAAAATTGTCTGTTGTTTCCAAAATTTTAGAGAGTTTGATAAATGAACAACTAAAATCATATTTGGAAACTTGTGAATTCCTTTCCGAATTTCAGTCGGGATACAGGAAAAAGCATAGCACCATGACGGCAGCATTGAAGGTTGTAAATGATATTTGCTCAGCGTCCGATAAAAAACTAAATTGTGCCTCTATTTTCATTGACTTGTCCAAGGCGTTTGACTCTGTAGATCATCAATTATTAATGCAACGACTTGTAAGCATTGGACTTTCGGAACAAGCAATCAGTTGGATTTCAAATTATCTTTGTGACAGATCTCAAAGGGTTAAATGTGGTGACAGTGTTCAGATGATCTTCCTGTTATTCGAGGTGTACCACAAGGGTCTATACTGGGACCACTTCTCTTCACTATATATATAAATGATGTGGGGCAGAATGTAAAAAATGCAAATTGCCATTTTTATGCAGATGACATGATTATATATTGTGTCGCATCTTCCCTCACTGAAGCCATTGACAAATTGCAAAATGCATTTAACATTGTTTGCCACAGCTTCTCTGAATTGAAACTCTGTCTTAATGCAAACAAAACCAAAGTAATGCTGTTTTCTAGAAGTAAGATTGTGCAAAATGTTCCTCCAGTTGTTGCACCTGATGGCTTGGTTATTGAAGTTGTTCATGCTTTTAAATACTTGGGTGTCATAATTGATGATGGACTGTCTTTTAAGTTTCATATCGACTCTCTTGTCAAAAAGTTGCGTTTTAAATTGAGTTTTTATTTTAGAAACAAGTTGTCTTTTTCATTCAATGCCAGAAAGAGGCTTGTTGCTGCAACATTCCTCCCTGTGCCTAGCACAGGGAGGAATGTTGCGGGGATCTTTTGTATATGCATGCCCCAGCCCAAGCTCTGCGCTCTCTGGACTCAGTATTTCACGCCTCTTTGCGCTTTATTACAAACTGTAGTGCTCGGACCCATCATTGTGAACTCTACTCTCGTGTTGGATGGCCTGCTTTAGCGACCCGGCGGCTCACACACTGGTATAAACTTATTTATAAGGGACTTGTTGGGCTGCTCCCTCAATACCTCAGTGTGTATCTTCAGCGGAGGCCTGACGGACCCCAGAATTTACGTTCTCAGGATGTTTTCACGTTGTTGGTTCCTACTGTGAGAACAGAGAAAGGAAAACTGTGTTTTCAGTATCGTGCTCCAGCAGACTGGAATTCTTTGCAGAGAGTTTTAAAACTTCAAACACTCGTACCTATGGCTTCTTTTAATACTCTTTTAAAGGACCTGGAAACGCAATCAATGATATGCCAATGTTTTTAAACTGTTTTTCATCATTTTATTTGTGTTGATTTTATATTTATTTGTTGTCTGGTGAGTTGTATTGTGTGGACCTCTTGGCCAGGACTCCCTTGAAAAAGAGATCTTTGAATCTCAATGGGACTTTTTTCCTGGTTAAATAAAGGTAAATAAATAAATAAACTGTATTTCCATAAAGACAAATGAGGCTTATAGGTCAGATCTATGGAAATGGAGCTCACTCAGAGTAAAGATGCATGCTTTTTTACAATATCTCGGAGCAATAAAAACACCTGTAAGCGAATCAGTGCAAGAAATAGATTACTTTAATGCCAAACTGTGGAACATTCTGGAAAAAGCCATTACATTTCCATAAGACAAATACGTGACGGACCCTCCACCAAAATAGTGACACACTGTACCTGAAACCGTTTCATAACTTAAAAAAAATATGGTCACTAAACATCATCACTTAGAAACAACAGAACCAATCAAAGCCCACCGTCCTTCGACCATTCTAGCATGTCCCATCTGCTGCCCGAGTCCAACCTATTAAATGATACACTTGAACTCGAAGAAACTAGGTGAGACTTGTTATAAAATCTTAAATCTTAAATTGACAAACTGATCCGCAAAGCTGGTCACATGATCGGCTGTGAGCTGGAGACATTTGTCACAGTGAGGGACAGGAGGACACTGGACAAACTGCTGTCCATCATGGACACTCCTGCTCCCCCACGGCACCAGACTATAGAGGAGATAATAATCCCTACAACTGTACAACAACTCACCCTTATGTAATGGGTAATACTCCCTAAAACTGTATATAGCTGTGATTTGATATTTTATTTTATATTTTATTACTTATTTTTGTATTTTATTCAGATTTTTACATATACACATTATTTTTTATTTTTATAATTATGTCTCATTTGACACCGGTCTTTTGCTATCTTTCTTGCTATTCCATTTATTTTTGTTACCCTCTGTTATATATTATATTTGGTGAGTGAGCTACTGTATTTAATTTCCCTTGTGGATCAATAAAGTTTGTCCTTTTTTTTCAGAAATGACTAGCCTAACCTGTCATATTCTCTTTAAATACCAGCTGATATTACTTACCCAAGCTGAGCAGAAGAAGTAGTTGAAAAATGGAGTGGTTCATATTAAATAGAGACCAGAGCTACAGTGAAAACAGAGCTCTGAGCGTGGTTGGTTTGGTGGTTTGTTGGTTTGTTGGTTTGGTGGTTTGTTGGTTTGTTGGTTTGTTGGTTTGGTGGTTTGTTGGTTTGTTGGTTTGTTGGTTTGTTGGTTTGGTGGTTTGTTGGTTTGTTGGTTTGTTGGTTTGTTGGTTTGTTGGTTTGGTAGTTTGTTGGTTTGGTGGTTTGGTGGTTTGGTGGTTTGGTGGTTTGTTGGTTTGGTGGTTTGGTGGTTTGGGGTTTTGTTGATTTGTTGATTTGTTGGTTTTTTGGTTTGTAGGTTTGGTGGTTTGGTGGTTTGTTGGTTTGGTGGTTTGGTGGTTTGGCGTTTTGGTGGTTTGTTGGTTTGGCGGTTTGTTGGTTTGGTGGTTTGGTGCTTTGGTGGTTTGGTGGTTTGTTGGTTTGGTGGTTTGTTGGTTTAGTGGTTTGTTGGTTTGGTGGTTTGTTGGTTTGGTGGTTTGTTGGTTTGTTGGTTTGGTGGTTTGTTGGTTTGTAGGTTTGTTGGTTTGTTGGTTTGTAGGTTTGGTGGTTTGGTGGTTTGGTGGTTTGGTGGTTTGTTGGTTTGGTGGTTTGGTGGTTTGGTGGTTTGGTGGTTTGTTGGTTTGTTGGTTTGGTGGTTTGTTGGTTTGGTAGTTTGTTGGTTTGTTGGTTTGGTGGTTTGGTGGTTTGGTGGTTTGTTGGTTTGTTGGTTTGGTGGTTTGTTGGTTTGTAGTTTTGTAGGTTTGTTGGTTTGGTGGTTTGTTGGTTTGGTGGTTTGTTGGTTTGTTGGTTTGTAGGTTTGTTGGTTTGTAGGTTTGGTGGTTTGTTGGTTTGGTGGTTTGGTGGTTTGTTGGTTTAGTGGTTTGTTGGTTTGTTGGTTTGGTGTTTTTTTTGTAGGTTTGTTGGTTTGTAGGTTTGTAGGTTTGTAGGTTTGTTGGTTTGGTGGTTTATTGGTTTGGTGGTTTGTTGGTTTAGTGGTTTGGTGGTTTGGTGGTTTGTTGGTTTGTAGGTTTGTAGGTTTGGTGGTTTGTTGGTTTGGTGGTTTGTTGGTTTGTAGGTTTGTAGATTTGGTGGTTTGGTGGTTTGTTGGTTTGTAGGTTTGTTGGTTTGTTGGTTTGTTGGTTTAGTGGTTTGTTGGTTTGGTGGTTTGGTGGTTTGTTGGTTTGTAGGTTTGGTGGTTTGTTGGTTTGTAGGTTTGTAGGTTTGGTGGTTTGTTGGTTTGTTGGTTTGTTGGTTTGTAGGTTTGGTGGTTTGGTGGTTTGTTGGTTTGTAGATTTGGTGGTTTGGTGGTTTGTTGGTTTGTAGGTTTGTTGGTTTGTTGGTTTGTTGGTTTAGTGGTTTGTTGGTTTGGTGGTTTGGTGGTTTGTTGGTTTGTTGGTTTGTAGGTTTGTAGGTTTGGTGGTTTGTTGGTTTGTAGGTTTGGTGGTTTGGTGGTTTGTTGGTTTGTAGGTTTGGTGGTTTGTTGGTTTGTTGGTTTGTAGGTTTGGTGGTTTTGGTGGTTTGGTGGTTTGGTGGTTTGGTGGTTTGTAGGTTTGGTGGTTTGTTGGTTTGTAGGTTTGTTGGTTTGGTGGTTTGTTGGTTTGGTGGTTTATTGGTTTGGTGGTTTGGTGGTTTGTTGGTTTGTTGGTTTGTAGGTTTGGTGGTTTGTAGGTTTGTTGGTTTGGTGGTTTGTTGGTTTGGTGGTTTGTTGGTTTGGTGGTTTGTTGGTTTGGTGGTTTGGTGGTTTGTTGGTTTGTTGGTTTGTAGGTTTGGTGGTTTGTTGGTTTGTAGGTTTGGTGGTTTGGTGGTTTGTTGGTTTGTAGGTTTGGTGGTTTGGTGGTTTGTTGGTTTGTTGGTTTGTAGGTTTGGTGGTTTGGTGGTTTGTTGGTTTGTAGGTTTGGTGGTTTGGTGGTTTGTTGGTTTGGTGGTTTGGTGGTTTGTTGATTTGTTGGTTTGTAGGTTTGGTGGTTTGTTGGTTTGTTGGTTTGTAGGTTTGGTGGTTTGGTGGTTTGTTGGTTTGTTGGTTTGGTGGTTTGGTGGTTTGTTGGTTTGTTGGTTTGGTGGTTTGGTGGTTTGGTGGTTTGTTGGTTTGTAGGTTTGTTGGTTTGTTGGTTTGGTGGTTTGTTGGTTTGTTGGTTTGTTGGTTTGGTGGTTTGTAGGTTTGTTGGTTTGTTGGTTTGGTGGTTTGTTGGTTTGGTGGTTTGGTGGTTTGGTGGTTTGGTGGTTTGTTGGTTTGTAGGTTTGGTGGTTTGTTGGTTTGTTGGTTTGGTGGTTTGTAGGTTTGGTGGTTTGTTGGTTTGGTGGTTTGTTGGTTTGGTGGTTTGGTGGTTTGGTGGTTTGTTTTGGTGTTGCTGCAGAGTGCAGAGTTTTGTTTGGGGATGCCACTGCTCTTCAGGCCACAGAGAGGATGTCTGGACAGATGGACAGATTATTGTTCCACCTACTTTGAGTAAACACCCTGTTCCACCTTGTGATGTTATGTGGTAATAATCTCATGCAATATTGGACATATAAAGTGCATATGACAGATTATACTACTGATTTCACCTAAACATATTTAACATAATTATATTTATGGCGGCACGGTGGCTGAGTGGGTAGCACTCATGCTTCACAGCAAGAAGGTTCCGGGTTCGATCCCCGGGTTGCCCGGTGTGTTCTGTGTGGAGTTTGCATGCATGGTCTGGGTTCGATCCCCGGGTCACCCGAGCCTTTCTGTGTGGAGTTTGCATGTTCTCCCCGTGTCTGGGTGGGTTTCCTCCGGGCAATCCGGTTTCCCCCACCAACCCAAAACATGCACCATAGGTACCTCCAGCTTTGGTCCTGACCAAGCCGAAGCAAGAAGATCATGGAGATGGTCCCCGGGCGCAGTAATGTGCTGCTCACTGCTCCTAATAACAGGATGGGTTAAATGCAGAACTGGAATTTCCCCACTGTGGGACTAATAAAGGCATAGCTTTCTTTCTTTCTTTCTTTCTTCTTTCTTATACATAAGAGTGCACAATTGCTGGGTTGTACTTTTCACTGAACTCAAGGCGCAGCCAACTCATGCTCTGTAATGTTCTCCAGGTTTCCAAGGAGAAATTCAGAAATCGCGTGGCATCCAAGTTGTCATGTTGGAAAACGGAAAATACGACCTCCCAGGATGACTGGAACAGACCCTTTTTTCACCCCCTTCTAGAAAAAAAGAGCCTGTACCAAAAAATGTTTTTGAGTAAAACGTGTCTTGCCCCAGTACAAATATACTGTATAAGCAGATGCTGAGGTCAAAATAAGTCCTAAGCTCTAGCTGGGAGCTGTCTGTATCTAATTATAAAGCGTTTTATTATCTGATGATCAGGAAATGTGAGTTAGCATGCTTGTTGTTAGCTGTACTGTGAAAATTGTGAAAAATACTCATCAACTCCCAATAGTGAATCACTAGGATGCTCTGAATGCATAAGGCATGTGAGGAAGAACTTTGGACACTGCGAACCAACAAATAAAGGTTGTCTTATAAACCAGTACAAATTAAAGGAAAAGTAACGTTTTTTACAATTTTTTACAAAGCCTTATTTCGGTAATAAAACAAGTTGTTTTACTCACCCATAGCACTTTGGTGTCATATGGAGCATTTCCGGAGATGTTTTAGATTAGCGTTAGGCTAACGCCGTTAGCCTAGTGCGACTTATAGCCATAGCTCGGGGCATATAATATATTCCCAGAGCATGTAATATGCCCCGTGCGGGCTCCAAATAACACAAACTTTAGCACTTTTCAAATCATAGAAACTCAATGTCTTACTCTACGATTTTGTTTGAATCAAAAGTGGCCTGTAATCCGAGATTTATCCATAGTTTACAGCTTTGCGTTCCATGTTTGGGTCCCGGGAGCTGAGAGCACAGTCCACACATGCGCACTGGCGTCCTCATCTACTAGAAATTATGGCTAAATCTCGGATTACAGGCCACTTTTGACCAAACGAAATCGTAGACTAAAGACATCGGGCTTCTATGATTTGAAAAGTGCTAAAGTTTGTGTTATTTGGAGCCCGCACGGGGCATATTACATGCTTGGGGAATGCCCCGAGCTATGGCTATAAGTCGCGCTAGGCTAACGGCGTTAGCCTAACGCTAATCTAAAACATCTCTGGAAGTGCTCCATATGACACCAAAGTGATATGGGTGAGTAAAACAACTTGTTTTATTACTGAAATAAGGCTCAAATTGTAAAAACTTTACTTTTCCTTTAACTATAGTTATTGTTGTTTTTCATGTTTTTAAGACAAAAGATACTGTCTCTTTAAACTCAGAAGACAAAAAAATCATTTTTAGGTTATGTCCAAACTATAATAACAAACATCCAACTTTGTCAAATATGCCGTTACTTCCTGTGTGAAACCACAAGGTCGAGTTTTGCTGCTTCATTATTGTTCCACACTTGTGCTTTGTTGTAGGCTACATATAGAAAACAGCTCATCCAAACAAAGTGTGGAGCTGCTGCCCAAAATGGCTATGCAAGACTGTTGATCCCTGTGTCTGTTACCGTTTGGGGGGAAAAAAGAAAAGCTAAAAAAAAAAAAAGCTGGGTGTCTGTGGGGGTAGGTGAAAAAGGGACTTTTGGCATCTTGAATACAGGAAAATAAAGATGACACAAACATGCATGAATCACTGAAAAGAAAAATGACCAGGTAGCATAAAGAGGGTATTTTACTTCTATGGGGTATTAACCACTAACACATAACATAATTTAAAGCACCATGTTACCTTTTACTGCTTGAACCAAAAACAGCGTATTAACATATTTTATAAGTTTCACTTTCGTTTTTTTGCTGCTTTGAGTCCCTTCGCTTTTTGGTCTCCAACATCTGAACATTAAGCCATGTTGATCTGTAGCAGTGGTTCTCAGACTGTGGTACGTCCACTCCTTCAGGTGGTACGCAGTTTCCTGTGCAGTTCTATTAGTCAGTTTAATGCCCAGTTCTGTCCTCCTCTGGGGTAGTCCTTGTTTAGAACTCATCAAACAAGTTGCAGTGTACCGAGTTTAGTCCTAGTTTAGACCTGGAAGAGTTGTGACCTGATTTTGATCTGGTGCTTTTTGGGAGAGTACCTTTGAGAATTTGTGAGTGTTCAGAGAAGACTTTGGTTTAGTGGATTAATGAAACAAGTGTGAATGAAGCATGTTTTTAATGAGAGGACAACACTATAACATGGTTAAAAGGTCAATTTTGCCTAATGAGTTCTTTAAAGGAAATCGTTTATTTTTAAGTTTGCAGTGGTCCAAAGTTATTCCTCACTTAATCGATTTGTGGTTACCATGGTTGTGATTGACTGCTCTTGTGGCTGACTGACTGACTGGCACACAGGAGGGACACTTTTGTCTTGAGGGCTGTTACACACCTCACACTGCCCTGATACATGATCTGATGATGAACCTGTTGAGACTTTTGTTTGAGATTTTCTATTACTGTGGTACCTCACCTTATGAAATTAATTCGTTCCAGAAGTGGTTTCGTAACGTGAAAAATTCGTAAGTTGAGTAGCTATTTCAATGGAAAAAACCTGATCTGTTCCAAGATTTTTTTTTTTATAGTGTAACTTTTTTTTTTTTATAGTGTAACGTTGTGTTCCTGACGGGCTAAGAGACTAGACCAGGACTAAAAGAACGTGGAATAAACCAGGTCTGGCCAGAACTAAACCTGGATTGGACCTGTTATTATTATAACATGGCAGTGCCGTTGGAGGAGCGCGGTGCTCGGTGCTCGTGTCTCCGCGCCTTTAAGAGGCCGAGAAAGACGCTCTTTCAGCGGGAATAAGAGCGGGACGGGGCGGGCTCTGCTTCTATCTGACCTCCAGAGCCGGGGGGCCGACACTGTGAGCTAACAGGCCGCTCTATCGGCGGGCAAGACCGCGGGGTCTCGCTCGGGGTGGGCTCTGGTTCTATCTGACTTCCAGACACTGACTTCTCACACTGTGAGCTGTGAGCCGCGCGGAGGAGGAGGCACGCGGCGCCACGGCACCATCCCGCAGCCCCGGTGTAGCGCGGCCTTGGGCCGTATGGACATTTTGATCCTTCGATGTCGGCTCTTCCTATCATTGTGAAGCAGAATTCACCAAGCGTTGGATTGTTCACTCACTAAGGGAACGTGAGCGGGGTTTAGACCGTCGTGAGACAGGTGAGTTTTACCATACTGTGTTGTTGTGTCTCCCATCGCAAGTTCGGCGGTGCTATATTGAGCCGTGTCCCCCCCAACACATTCCATTGAAAATCTATGAAAGTTCGAGTGATTAAACGAGAGAGAAATGCGAGAAAAAAGTGTAGAATGTGTGTGGTGAGGCATTTACAGCCCTAAAATATGTAGAACAATTGCAAAATACAAAGTTGTCCTACCTCGTGGACCTCTCCCACCGCAGGCCACCTCTGGAACCTAACCCCGTGTGTGGGGTATTTACGTTTCGGGGCGTGCATCTGAGCGCGCATTAATTGAATTTTTGAGATTTGTTGTTTTTAAAGTGCTTTATAAATAAAGTTGGATTGGATTGGAGATTTCGCGTTTCGTAACTTGAAATTTCATTCGTATCTAGAGACCAAAATTTACCGTGAAGGCGTTTCGTAACTTGAAATTTTCGTTTGTTGGGTCATTCGTAAGGTAAGGTACCACTGTATTATTGTATTTTTGCTGTATGTGCTTAAACTGATTTTAATTTGACTTACTTTATTCATTCCGAGCATCCTTGATTAATTAATAAATGCTTTTCACAACTTTCAGAGATCAGAGCATATTAACGCACAATTCCTGATCATTAGAAAAATAAAACCCCTTCTAATTAGATGCTGATAATATGCAGCAGACTTATTCTGACCTCAAGAGCTGCTTATGCAATATACTGTCTCTAAACTGGGGCTCAAACATGGAAAAACAATGGGGCACAGCCTCGGGCCTTTAAACACACAAAAGCTGTTTCTTTTCCCGACACTGAAGGCTCCTCTCTTCTGCTCACTGTCTTCATCATAAAGCACGTTCACGCAGCTTTCTGAGGGCCTGCTGAAGTGCTCGCTCTAAGAACACTCCACTGCTAACATCACAACCAAGACTCCCCATCTGCCTTTGTTTCCGTAGTGACCATTGATGCTCCACTCTGTGTAGGTGTGCCTGTTCACATCACAGCGGCCTTTGTGGCGAGCATGTGAAGGGCTCATAACGTGCTCAGGTCCTGTTTGTTTACCGCTGTTGAGGAGAAAGAAAAGGCATGCTCTTCTTTGTTCAGTAATGGAGCTTTTGTGTAAAACCTAGCAGAGTGTAGGTGGCATTCTCATTGTCATTGGCACGGTAACATTTTCAGTATCCATGTGTTTCAGAGTGATGGAAAATTTGGATCATTGCCATAGCGATGAACAATTCAAAACGAAATACAATAGCTACAATAGCTAAATGGGAAAAGACCTCAAAATGACAGGCAGCTGAAATCCATGGATATATTTACCTGGCAAGTCAGAACATGATCATCCAATCAGATTTGATTATTTCCGTGACGCATGTGAAACAAAGAAGCTCATTGGTCACCTTCATTTACAAACAAAATGACATTCCTCTCTCTCAGATGAGTTTAGTGCTTCATTGATTCTGCAGAAATTGGAGATGTTTTTCACTTTCAGTCCCTGTGATATTTTGCATATTTGTATATTTAGACTGTAGCCCACGGGGCCCCAGATAAGGGGAGGAAAATGGATGGATGGTATATTTTGTCTTTTTAAGGTTTATTTTGGTATATTTTGTCTTTTTAAAGTAAAATTAAACATGCTAAAATACTCTCTCAACAGGTCTGAAACCATAAAGAAAAGCCCTTTTTACTTTTGGAGTTGTACAGATATTTGCCCTTAAAGAACAAATATTATACTTTTATAATATACCAAAACATGTAAGTGTGGTGTATACAGTAATAACTGTAATATTAGGTCCTATAGTCTTAATTTATCATAAGTCAGAGGACTGACTGCAGTCTTGTTTTACACTGGCTCCGTTAAATGAGAATGAGATCGAATGGAGGTTTGGCTGAAATTAGATCACTCTCTAACTACGGATTAGAACTGGCACAACCAGAAGAGTTTACAGCCCTACATGTCTGAACCAGAATCTGAGCCAGAGCATGAAGATGTTGAACAAGACAAACCTTTGGAATCTCGACTTGAAATTAACACTTCTCAATGATTAGTTGGTTAACCTATAATTCTATACTAACAAAGGTGCATTTCTAGCCAGCTCAAAATGGTTTAGTTTTAAAACACTGCTCAGAGTTTGATATAGCCTAGTGCATCAATGGATATGGATGATTCACAGCAAACTTTGTCCATACATTTTCAAGCCAAAGTTTTTCTTCTAAGATGAAAAACATCAGCTTCTTCTGAGTTGATGTCGTCTCTTATGGAGACGACATCAACGGCCTGACCCACTGCATCACGGACTACATCAACTTCTGCGTGGAGAACATTGTGCGAACCAGGAGAGTACGGTGTTTCTCCAGCAACCACCCCTGGGTCACCCCTGAGTTTAAAGCCCTCCTGAACCAGAAGAAAAGGGCTTTCAACTCAGGGGACAGAGAGGAGCAAAAGAGGGTCCAGCGGGAGCTCCAGTGGAGGATCCGACGGGCCAAAAAGGACTATGGGCGGAAGATGGAGGAGCAGGTGGCCCAGAACAATGCACGGGGCGTGTGGAGAGGACTGAGGAACATGTCTGGATTTGGACAGAGTGGCAGAGGTAGCCTGGAAACTCGTCCAAGCGAGAGTCCCAGATTTAGGGCCCCAATCAGAGAGCGGGGGAGGTGTGGCAAGACGGTGACGCGTACTACATGACAAACGGAAGCTTGTAGTTTGAACTGACAACTGACATGATTGGCTATGGACTTACGTATACGCCCAATGATAGACATTCATAACGCCCAATAAACGGCCGTTGGCAATCGCTAACCACACCTCCGCTACGGGATTTTTCGAAGCGAGTTTCCAGACCCATATCTCACTTGTGATATGGTCAGGTGTTAACCAGACTATGGCAGAGGGACAGCTGACAACAAACTCCAGGGAACCGGCCCACTACAGACCTTGACCTCCCACCTCATGAAGACCATGGAGAGGGTGATCCTCAGTCACCTCCACTCTGTGGTGAGCCCCACCCTGGACCCGTTGCAGTTTGCCTACAAGCCAAATGTAGGAGTAGAGGACGCCATCATCTACTTGCTGCACCCACCTAGAGACCGCCGGGAGTGCTGTGAGGGTCATGTTCTTTGACTTCTCCAGCTCCTTCAACACCATCAGGCCGGCGCTGCTGCGGGGGAAGCTGGTGGACGCAGGAGTTGATGGACATCTCGCTGCCTGGACCATCGACTACCTCACTGACCATCCACAGTATGTGCGGCTGCGCGGCTGTGAGTCAGAGGTGATAGTCTGCAGCACCGGGGCCCCCAGGGAACTTTCCTCTCACCCTTCCTCTTCACCATTTACACCTCGGACTTCACATACAACACGGACAGCTGCCATCTCCAGAAGTTCTCCGACGACTCGGCCATTGTGGGCTGTGTGTCAGAGGGGAACGAGCTGGAGTACCGCTCGGTCATCAGTGACTTTGTGGACTGGTGTGGGCGCAACCACCTGAGCCTTAACACCAGTAAGACAAAGGAGCTGGTGATCGACTTCAGGAGGAGACCACTACCTCACTCACCGGTGAACATCCAGGGGCAGAACATAGAGACTGTGGACAGTTTCAAGTACCTGGGTGTTCACCTCAACAATAAACTGGACTGGTCCCACAACACCGACGCCCTGTACAAGAAGGGCCAGAGTCGCCTCCACCTCCTGAGGAGACTGAGGTCCTTTGGAGTGTGCAGGCCTCTGCTCAAGACTTTTTATGACTCTGTGGTGGCCTCTGCTCTCCTCTACGCTGTTGTCTGCTGGGCCCCGAGCAGCACAGAGCAGGACAGAAAAAGACTCAACAAGCTGGTCAGGAGGGCCAGCTCTGTCCTGGGCTGTCCTCTGGACTCTGTAGAGGAGGTGGCTGAGAGGAGGGTACTGGCCAAATTCACGTCCATCATGGACGACACCTCTCACCCTCTGCACCGGACTATTGAGGAGCTGAGCAGCTCCTTCAGCAGCCGACTGAGGCACCCCCAGTGCAAGAAGGAGCGCTACTGCAGATCCTTCATCCCCACCACCATCAGACTGTACAACTCCACTGTATAGTCCAAACGTGCAATATCATTTTTCAATACTCTCCTTGTTACTATTGTACACTGTATAAATCTCTATATATATGGGGTGCTCAATACTCGGGATTGGATCAGAGGGCCAAAAAACCTGATCGGGACATCAGGTTTTTTGGCCCTCCGATCCGATTCCGATCATTTGATTTAGAGTATCTGTTGATACTGAGTCCCGATCCAATACTTACATAATACATTAAAAAGTACACTTATATTTATTATTATTATTATTATTATTATTATTATTATTATTATTATTATTATTATTATTATTATTATTAAAGTACACTTATTACTTATTATTGATCTTTCTGGGTGTCATGGATGTAGGACAGGTAGTTTGTCAGAAATCTTCTTATAAAGAGCTGCAGAGCTTTCTCTGTGAAATAGTGGTGAGATGGCACTTCAAATTGAAGTTCGACGTGCTCCATAAGTATAAGAAATCCAGGGTTCTCTACAAAGGCGAATGGTAGGTCACTCATTGCGATCATTTGTGCTATCTTGGCTGTGGTCTCCTGTGCCTTCGTGCTGTCAAGGAGCATTTTTTCCTCTACTTTTCAAACTCTCCTGCAGCGTGAACGTCTTTGGCTGGTGCCGTATTGGTTTGTTGTGTTAAATGTCGCTCTTTCCTTTCCACCCCTTGCAATCCCAAGTTTACATATCCCACCGTTTGCTATGGCAATGTTGTTGTCATCAACTTTATAGTATTTCCAGACCCAGACATACTCACCAAACATTATAGCGTTCTTATAGCGCTCATTATAGCGCTCATAGCGCTCTTCTTATCTCCTCTCTGTACTCGCGCTTTGCCCTTCGAGCTGTGTATTTAAGCAATAGCGTGTCATGCCGCACGCGTTAATGTTTCTATGTGAAGTCTCACTCTGTGCCACCACATAACCATAGATCTCATCTAGGGTATGTTAAAAAATAATAAGAATATATACCTATATATATATATATATATATATATATATATATATATATATATATATATATATATATATATATAGACATATATATATAGACATATATATATATATAAATATCCGATCCTGATCGATTTCGATCCGAAAACCACGTGATCGGGGCTGATTTCTGATCACGTGATCGGATCGAAACATCCTTACTCAATACATCGATCGCGATCTACCAGTCGATCGCCAAGGTAGTGTGGGGAGATCGCAGTGTCATAGTACTCGGCACACCGGTCTTGGTCTCGAGATGAATGCGATCATATTTCATTACGGTCGCTGCCCTTAGCAATACACTTCTCACTTCAGCTCGTGCGCTCGTCTGGAGCCGCAGACACTGCCGACACCATGCGCGCCACCAGCACACGCAGCTTGTCCACTACAGCGTGTACCCTTGCGTATCAGCGTGTATCACAGAGCAGGTTAAACGTCCTACCTGTCCATCTGCCTCATGTCAGTGCGCCGCTCCTTTTCACGCTCTCGCTCCTCCCTGCTCATAGCATACACGCTCCCTCCTCAATGCGCGCTGATTAGAAGTGCAAGGACAAAACGCAAAGCAAAAACTAATCTAAATTAATGTTACAATGTCCACACAGAGCAGGCTTACTGCGACATGTGGTTGAAGTTTGTCTAATAAAAGTGCACAAATGCATCTGTTTGTCAAGACATGCGTTTGGTAAATGTGTAAGAGTAAGAGTAAGAGTAAGGTGCACAAAAAATGTACACAATATACATGAAGCTATGGAAGGTACATCAACAAGCATTGTACATGTAAAGAATTGTCATTATATTCATAAATAAATAAATGATTTGCATTTTTGTTGTAGGTAGATCTTTTGACTTTTTGACTCATTTTATAAGTAGCTCGCATGCTGTGAGTGTGAGCGCCCCTGCTCTATATATACGTATATTTACTTTATTCTACAAGCACAACTCAAGGAAGGAAATAGCTACACAAACAAATAAATAGAATAAGTTATTGTGCACTGTATAACTTATTTTTCACTTCTGTTTCACTGCAAACACACCCAAGAAACAACTGCAACAACACAAACATAAATAGATGATAAATGAATATTTATTGCATGCTGTCTAATCAGTTTTATATGTGCTTCAGTCATTATATAGGTACTGTACCTACAGATGTTTCGTGTCATGGTGCTGGGGTTGGCTGGGACGGAGAGTCAGTGTGGGTGTCTTGTGTTGTCCTCCGAATACGCCAAGAGTTCCCAGATGAAGAAGGGCAGTATGTGGGCTTCAGACTGGCGCTGGATTAAAGCCGAAAGGCGCTGGATTAAAGCAGAGATGACAGTTGCCTGGACGTTGGTGCTGAGTGGACAGTGGCGGTGGAATGGGAATCTGTAGCATCTTCTGGACAAAAGGAGCTAGGTCTGGAAACACCTCTTTGAAGATCAGCTCCAGGATGTTATCATAATCTGCAATAATGGAAAATTATCTGTTACTTTTTCTTGTTTAATGAAAGTTTTAGATATTCTATTCATAATGTGTTTATAAATATATACTCAACAAAAATATAAACGCAACACTTTTGTTTTTGCTCCCATTTTTCCTGAGATGGACCCAAAGATCCAAAATTCACTCCAGATACACAACACTACCATTTCTCTCAAACATTGTTCACAAATCTGTCCAAATGTGTGACAGCGAGCACCTCTGCCCCGCCGAGACAATCCACCCCACCTCACAGGTGCGCCACATCAAGATGCCGATCCGACATCATGACCAGTGCACAGGTGTGCCCCAGACTGCCCACAATAAAAGGCCACCCCGAAATGTGCATTTTTTTTGCTTTATTGGGGGTCTGGGGACTCAGAACCAGTCAGTATCTGGTGTGACCACCATTTGCCTCATGCAGTGCAACACATCTTCTTCGCATAGAGTTTATCAGATTGTCAGTTGTGGCCTGTGGAATGTTGGTCCACTCCTCTTCAATGGCTGTGCGAAGTTGCTGGATATTAGTGGGAGCTGGTACACGCTGTCGTATACGCCGTTCAAGCACATCCCAAACATGCTCAATGGGTGACATGTCCGGTGAGTATGCTAGCCATGCAAGAACTGGGACATTTTCAGCTTCCAAGAATTGTGTACAGATCCCTGCAACATGGGGCCGTGCATTATCTCGCTGAAACATGAGGTGATGTTCATGGATGTATGGCACAACAATGGGCCTCAGGATCTCATCACGGTATCTCTGTGCATTCAAAATGCCATCAATAAAATGCACCTGTGTTCTTCGTCCATAACAGCCTTTGAAGAGGAGTGGACCAACATTCCACAGGCCACAATTGACAATCTGATAAACTCTATGCGAAGAAGATGTGTTGCACTGCATGAGGCAAATGGTGGTCACACCAGATACTGTTCCCAGACCCCCAATAAAGCAAAAAAATAAAATAAAAAAAAATGCACATTTCGGGGTGGCCTTTTATTGTGGGCAGTCTGGGGCGCACCTGTGCACTAATCATGATGTCAGATCGGCATCTTGATGTGGCGCACCTGTGAGGTGGGGTGGATTGTCTCGGCGGGGCAGAGGTGCTCGCTGTCACACATTTGGACAGATTTGTGAACAATGTTTGAGAGAAATGGTAGTGTTGTGTATCTGGAGTGAATTTTGGATCTTTGGGTCCATCTCAGGAAAAATGGGAGCAAAAACAAAAGTGTTGCGTTTATATTTTTGTTGAGTATATAACCAGCTGGTTAGCTCAACTGGTAAGTCACTTTCACACGGGGGGCCCAGGTTCGAATCCCACCGCGAGGGGGGCAATGAGCAAGCCAGTGCAGGTCCTTGGGCAAGACCCTTCATGGTACAGCCCACCTCATGGTGATGATGAGAGACAATGAACCTTACGAGATGCCGGCTCAGGCAATAAACAGCTACGCCCTGCCAGTGATCATAAGCTGGCCAAAGGAGGAGATACAGACCACAGACGTTAAGACATGAAAGCTCCTGACCATGCATGGATGGTTCCATCCCAAATCCAGCACCCTGAGACTGTACGCGAGTCGGAAGGAAGGAGGCCGAGGACTAGTGAGTGTGGGAACCACTGTCCAGGATGAAACATCCAAAATCCATAAGTACATCAAGGACAAGGCCCCGACAGATGATGTGCTCAAGGAATGCCTCAGACAGTGGAGTGCAGAGGAAGAGGTGCTGGAGGGACCATCATGGCAGGACAAACCCCTACATGGGGCGTACCACCGAAACATAACTGAAGTGGCTGATATCAAGAAATCCTACCAATGGCTGGAGAGGGCTGGTCTGAAGGACAGCACAGAGGCCCTCATCCTGGCTGCACAGGAGCAGGCCTTGAGCACCTGAGCAATAGAGGCCAAGATCTACCACACCAGACAAGACTGAAGGTGTAGGCTGTGCAAAGAGACAGTCCAGCACATAACTGCAGGGTGTAAGATGCTGGCAGGGAAAGCATACATGGAGCGACACAACCAAGTGGCGAGCATAGTGTACAGAAACATCTGTGCAGAGTACAGGCTGGAGACCGCAAGGTCAAGGTGGGAAACACCTCCGAAGGTTGCGGAGAATGACCGAGCCAAGATCCTGTGGGACTTCCAAATACAGACTGACAGAATGGTGATGGCGAACCAACCAGACATAGTGGTGGTGGATAACCAACAGAACAGAGCCGTGGTGGTGAACATTGCAATACCAAGCGATGGTAACATCAGGAAAAAGGAACACAAGAAACTAGAAAAATACCCGGGGCTCAAGGAAGAGCTGGAGAAGGCCTGGAAGGTGAAGGCATCAGTGGTGCCCGTGGTGATCGGAGCACTCGGGGCTGTAACCCCCAAACTGGAGGAGTGGTTACAACAGATCCCAGGAAAAACATCAGACATCTCAGTCCATATATATATATATATATATATATATATATATATATATATATATATATATATATATATATATATATATATATATATATATATATATATGCGGTTCACTTTTCGTGGCCTCGCTGTTTCACAGATTTTTTTTTTTTTATTATAGTGTATCAGCAGAGACATGAGTCACTGGATCCGCAGGAAGTCCAGACCGGGACTAAGACATGAGGACCAGACTGGGACCAGACCGGGACCAGACCGGGACCAGACCGGGACTAGACCGGAACTAGACCAGGATTAGACCAGGACTAAACGTGGACTAAACCAGGACTAAACCAGGTCTAAACCAGGTCTAAACCAGGTCTAAACCTGGGATGGTCACACAGGGTGGTAGGGACAGAATCTATGATGTCCTTCACGAGAGCGCCTGGGTGACAGGAGGTGTGGCCTTTGTTTACTTGCATGTGCCAGACCATGGAAGAGCCAAGAATCAACACGGACGGGCCTGGCCCGGACGCCGCGGCCGAGGGAGCCACAGCCGAGGGAGCCACGGCCGAGGGAGCCACAGCGGGGGGGACACTCGTGCGCGGAGAGGGGACAGTGGGTCTTCCCCCGTCATGCCTAGCGGACGAACCCGACACGTGCAAGGCTAGATCTCCGTGCGGCACTGGGGCCGTAGTTGGGGAAGTCCTAGAGAGCAGTGCAGTATCGCTGTCGTGTAAGTTACCCAAGGCTGGTGGTGACGCATTGTTAGCCATGCCCCGAACTCCGGGGCGGTCTGATTTTGGAGCCGGGGTGAAATGCAACCAGCCCTTGTGAGCGCGGGTTAGTGGGAGAAAATCCTCATGGTCCAGGATATTGAATTTATTTGACAAAGCTACATTCATAGTGGAAGAGGAGCGCTTACCATGTGCCAGCCATCACGGGAGGAGGAGCAGGGCAAGCGGTTTATTCGCTTACCTTGTCTGCAGTCATTACGGGCTAAAACAATCCAGGGGTCTGCCCGGACTGGAGAAGAGCTGATCAGGGCTTTAGGCCTAGCCCCTCGCTGAAGCCAATAGTGTTCGTCTGTACCTGGAGCACCAGAGTCGGGTGGTGAGGGCTGGTGCTCAGAGGCGTCTTCGGAGCAGTGAACCATGTCAGCCAGTTCGGCACTGTTAGCAGTGGCCTGAGTCTTGCCCAAAATTATATCCAGGTCGCTTTTCACTCAGCTTTCGCACATGGATATGCGTTATTCCAAAACAACGCATATCCATGTGCACATGTCCATAATCCAGACAGTCTTTGGACAGTTTTTGGCATTTGCATTTGTTCAACCGTTCAACTGTTTCAAACATTGCTATCGCAGCATCACAGGTGCAATATGGGCAGGGAATTGTGGTGATGCAGCGTACAACGATGGTGTCCAAGTATCTGAAATGAGGACAAAATGTCAAAAATGAGGGCACATAATCCAGACAGTCCAGACAGAAGGCTCTAAAACTGGACTGTCCGGCCAAAATCCGGAAGAATGGTCACCGTTCAGCCCAGGGTCTTTACTAAACTTACAAAAAACACACAGGCTACCATGAACCTCTTTCTGCATATAGATGTTTACATACCTATATTCCTGAAATGAGACTGGAGGGTTTTGATAGAGAGCTGTGTCCCAGTTGTGCACAGTGTAATTATTTCTGTCTGGCAGCCTGTTGTAGTAAACAATGACTGGTGTGCACTGGAGTCCCCTAAACAGCAATGACATGTTGACATCAATAATCAATAAGCAACATTCCCTTTGTAGCCATTAGGTATTCAGTTTTAAAGTAAGAAGTGTTCGTTAGCCACTATATTTAATATTATTCAATTCATTGTGAGTTGCTAAACGCAACTCCGAGCTGAAAGTATTTGAGCAAAATCTCTGATACAGCAGCTGGTGTCTTCTTACAGCTGGTTGTCATTTGCAAAGACACTCTTTTATTAGAAATATTTACACGTTTGTGTAGCTGCTCTCCTGTTACCAACTCCTCCATTGAAAATGCATCGGATGTTTTCCAGCAGCCTGCAATAATGGGACAGGCTCCAAAAGACCACAGTGTTCATTCTTGGCAGTGGTCGGAATATAAATTACACATTAAAACTACCCACCCAAATCCACCTCTGTGACCAACTAGCAGCCTGCGCACATCCTGGAAACAAGCGACTAACCTAAGCCGTTTCCCAATTCAGCAAGTGCATGGTTCGGAGTGTGCTTGGAGGGGGATGTGCGTCATATCCGGCGCGACAACTGCTGTTCCATTTCGTTTTTGTCCCATGCACAGTTAAGAGGCGGTCCGAACAGTGCAGTCGTTTCCATGGAAATCGGGGCGTGGACCAAGCGTGCAAACATGCACGCTTCGCACACTCAAAAGCCCCAGCATGCACAGCGCGGCAGGATATATGACTACAAAGATGGACTCGCCAGCAACATCGCCATGTGACAGTTGCGACTTCACTATAAAATGTGTGTACTGGTTCACCTCACCTACAACTATGCTACATGAAACTCTTCATAAACTACGCTAAACATGTGTGACGGTAGCCGTAACGGCATAGTTCACAGCACCTGTATTACCGTTCACATGCTTTTCCCCTTACACTTCTATATTTCCTTTGCTGTTGTAATGCTGGATAGTCTACAGGAGTGGTCCCCAACCACCGGGCCGTGGACCGATACCAGTCTGTGGGCCATTTGGTACCGGGCCACGGTGGTTCATTCCCCCACCCCTTCATTTTGAGTGGTCCGTCTGCAGGGCTCTCAAGTCTCACGCATTGAGAGTGTGACACACACAATTCCACGTGTTCACACGCTCATGGTATTTCTCACGCTGATTTTTTTTTTTTTTTTTTGTGCCCAGAAAATCGGTCTGTGTGGCTCAGTTTATGCAGGCACTGCGCGTTTTCAGCGAAAAAAACTCTCCCCCTCCTCCCCACCCCGCTCCCCGGAAAAAAATCAGCCAATCAGAAAATAGATAGTTCTGTTGTTGGGCAGACTGTAGAGTGTAGTTTCAGCTGCTAAGCGCACACTGTGGTGTTGATAAAACAAACTGAGAACCATCAGGTAATAACTTCATTTATATAACTCTCATTAGTTGCTTTGTAGTTTAAGTTTGCTCTTTAGAAAAACATTTACAGCAGGACTCTCAAGTCTCACGCATTGAGAGAGACAATTCGACGCGTTCACACGCTCACACGGCATTTCTCACGCAATTCACGCAATTCCCGCTCCTCGGGAAAAATTGTTCACTCGCACCCCCCCGCTCCTTGGAAATTACGCAGTCTCACGCACGACCCCGCTCAAAACTTGAGAGCCCTGCGTCCGTGTTCCGAAAAGAGAGCGTAATGAAGTTGGCTCGATGTTTGACGTTCGCTTGATATTCGGGGTTTAACATTCCCGTATTAAGATCCAAAGAAGAGACCAAGGTTAACGAGTTAATGTCTATCTAATAAAACGATAGCAAGTGCAGTCATACCTCACCTTACAAAATTAATTCGTTCCAGACGTGGTTTCGTAACGTGATTTTTTCGTAAGTAGAGTTGCAATGTAAAAGGCCTGATTCGTTCCTAGCCAATGGGAGGCCAGCGGGGTGTTGGGAGAGTGTGTTTACGTTTCGGGGGATTCGGGCGGCTGCAAAGTCGAGCACGCTTTATTTGAATTTTTGAGATTTCACGTTTCGTAACTTGAATTTTCTTTCGTATTCAGAGATGAAAATTTTACGTAAACGCGTTTCGTAACTTGGATTATTCGTTATTTGGGTCTTTTGTAAGGTGAGGTATGTATGACTGTAATACTAACTATCGATTTATAGGCAAAAACTCTGCTCACGGAGCTCCAACCTTCGTTCTGCGGCTAGTCTATGTTAGGGACCGTCAACAAATGATCTTCACATTACTGGAGGGAGTCACTGCTGTTGGTGGAGCAGGGGACGAAAATAATTTCCCCATAAAATTCACGAAAAATTAACCAAAGCACTTTTTAAAAATCTGTTGGGCGTAGTAGTTGCTGAACAAATATGTTTACTTACTACAGGTCAAATTTTGCTCCTAGGTCATATTTCTGTGAACCGGGACACAATAATTACATTTAAAAATTCACAAAAAAATCAACCACATTTTTTTTTTTAATCTGATGGGCGTAGTAGTTGCCAAATACATGTCTCTACATGTCTGGAATTTTATGGGGAAATGATTTCGTCCCGTTACGGTGAGTTGAATTTTTCATGTACTTTATATTTGTTTTGTGACGTATCTTATTATGAAGGCATGTTTAAGCGTTGCCATAGCGACCAGAGAGCGTAGGGGCAGAGAGGATGTTGTGACTCTTGTTATGTTGTTGGCGCATGTCATGAGGACACTGTTATTAAAGTTACATACAAGTACATTCACCGTTATTATTATATTTATAACATGCCACAGTTCTTGTGTGGTTCGTATAATTTTATTTTGTGGTATTTATCCGCCGATATCTGCGTGCACCCCCCCCTTCCCCCACCCCCACCCTCCACCCCCCACCGGTCCGTGAAAATTTTGGGTGACATTAACCGGTTCGTGGCGCAAAAAAGGTTGGGGACCACTGGTCTACAGTATCGCCATGTCCCAATTCGAAGTATTACTAGTCACAATAGAATAATATTTTTGTCTTAGGGAACAAGGAGCAGACCACCCGGCTCATTGAGCTGAGGCGGGACCTGTTCCATTTCGTAGACGCCCATGTGGTCCACGGACTGCACTCAGGGCTGAGCAAGTATGCACCGCCTCGACTGCAGGCTGAGACCACACTCCGAACCGTGCACTCTCTGAATTGGGAAACGGCTCTAGTGTGCTAGAAGCCACAGCTAACTAACCTTATAGCACGTTTAGGTAATACAAAAGGGCCAATTATCAATTGCGTAATGAACACAAAAAGACACAGAAGTGACTTTATGCAGCCGGATATTCAAACAATAGCTTTAGCTAATGCTAAAGTAAGAAACGCGGCACAAACCACAACGTCATATCAAATTTTCTAAATAGTTTGGTGTCATTTTTGACTTACCACATCAGTTGGACAGATAGAAGGAAATGATCCCTCTATTATATGGAGCCCTTCAGCAAATCCTTTGCTGTACTGGTGCAGGTTTGTGAAGCATTCCTCCGTGAAATAGTTAGCGCATACAAAAAGCATCTTGGGCCTTTTAAGTTGATTTTCTCTGAAATTCAGTGACATAAGAGATTGAGAAAACATAACGGATCGGAGGAAATGAACATGGAGTATCTAAACCGGAATTGAAATATATAAAGATATCTTTGCAACTCCTGTACTAAATAAATTGTACTAAATAAATTGTACTAATTAAATTGAGCTTTTTTGAGTCAATACAGACCCACCCAGGAAACATCATCAAAGAGCTGAGTTGATTTAGCATAATATGTGTTCTTTAAATGTAATGAAATAAAAGTAAGTATCCACTGTAAAATGTACTTAAAGGTGGACTGTGTAACATTTCTAGTAGAGGGTCCATCACCTGCTTATCTCCATGGAAAATGTTGTTGCTTTTTCTACAATATTCCACAGTATAGATTAAACCTATGTATCACAAGGGAGACAAGCAGGTTACAGCGATACTCTACATTACAGTTCAGATCTGTGGACTCGCCCCTATTCACAGAACTTATTATTGTTTTTTTGAGCAATAGAAACACCTGTAATCAATAAATGCTAGATGTATATGTTTAAAGTCATACCATGGAACATTCTAGGCAAAGCAATAATATCTCCATGGAGACAAACAGATGGCAGATCCTACCCAAGAAAAGTTGCGTAGGGTAGCACCTTTATGTACAATGTACAATTTTAAAAAAATCAAAATTCAAGATTTGGAACCTTTCACTGCACATATCAATTCTGTAGATCCGAACATCAAATTCACCCGTGAAGATGCCAATGATAACACATTGGTGTTCTTAGATTGTGCAGTAACGATAGGAGGAGACCGGGGACTCCAAGTCTTCAGTCTTGGAAGCCCACACACACAGACCAATACCTGCTTTTTGATTCACACCACCCACTGCAGCACAAACTGGGGGTTATTCTGACATTACAACACAGGGCCCAAGTGGTTCCCACAAGCACAGAGGGTAAGGAGAAAGAAGAACTACATGTGCAGGAAGCCCTCTCTGTTTGTGGATATCCTAAATGGGCTGTCAACAAAACCAAGAGAGACAAGAACAAGAAACAAGACAACAGAGAATCCGAACCCAGGAGGAAAGGGGTAGCGATTCTGTACCTGGCCGGCGTTTCGGAAAAACTACAGAGGATTTTCAGACAATATGAAATCCCAGTTTATTTCAAACCCACAAACACTTTAAGACAAAAACTCGTCCACCCAAAGGACAAAACACCGAGCCACAAACAAAGCAATGTGGTCTACTCCATTCAGTGTAGTGAATACTGCAGTGAGCGCTACACTGGAGAAACAAAACAGCCACTTCACAAGAGGATGTACCAACACAGACGGGCGTGCCAGAGTGGACCGTCATCTGCCGTACATCTTCACCTAGAAGCCACGGGCCACTCTTTTGAGGACAGTGAGGTTCAGATCTTAGCCAGGGAAAAGAACTGGTTTGAGAGGGGAGTTAAAGAGGCAATTTTTGTCAAAAAAGAGAATCCCTCTTTAAACAGAAATGGAGGAGTCAGACGTAACTTGTCTCCCATCTATAATTCCATTCTCAAATCAAAGTCAAAACAGACAAAAGAAACAATAGGGCAGACAGGTCAGGGCCAGAGGTGTGGGGACGGTCGTTATGGTTGAATAGGTATGCTAAACTAGATGCCAGAGAAATTCGAAAAACCAAAGAGAGAATCGCAAAACAAATTAGTTGAGATAGTTTCAGAAGAATTCAGTGTAGTGGGCTCCTCCCTGCAGCTAGATATAAGCAGTGTCTAACCAGCACTCGAACCAGAACTGATGAAGCCTCTCGGATGAGCGGCGAAACGTTTTCGACCAAACAAACTTTGTGCAGTTGACAAATTGAATTTCTCCTTTTATCACCTTTATGTACAGATATCTAAGGTCGTTTTCACACCAGGAAAGTCTGATAGTTCACTTTCTTTGGTCCGGACCAAATTTTTATTTTATTTTTTATTTTGCTGCGGTTCGCTTTCACACTGCACAAGTGGAAAAACATCTATAAACAAAATCACGTGTGCTGAGGTCGCGTAGCCATTGGACAGAAATGAGCCGTGTCAAAACGCTGTGTCCAAACAAGTGAAGGAGGAGAATCATGGCGTTGCGTGCTGTTTTCAATGTAGTCATAGCGATATGGTTTGCACAGTTTTTACAGTTCGCACAAATGTTTGAGCAGCATCGTGAGGTTTACACTATTTTACAATTAATTTCCAAACGACGAAGACACAGGGCAAGACGACTACGGAGGACAGAACTCATGTGAGCATCAAGTTCTGTCTCTTGCTCTTCACGCAAAACGTAAGTAAGCCTCGTTTCGTTTAATTTCGTCAGCCTCGGTTTCCCATAATGCTCGACATACGACGGGAGCTCGTTGAGTACAAAAAGCCAACTTGTGTCGGATCGAGTCCGGTCTGCATTCTCACCTCAAACGAACCGCACCAGGATTCGAATGGAACCGTGTCGAGACCGAGTTTTTTAGGTCTCAGTTCGCTCTGGATCGAGATTTTTGTTTTTTATTCACACCAGCCCAAAAGGTCCGAATCAAAGAAGCAAACGAACTCAGGTTCATTTAAAACGAAGCAGAGGCAGGTGTGAAAACAACCTAAAATTTCAGTAGAATACTTTTTGTTTGTACTTCACTACCATTCACCACTGCATATTACCATCAAAATGCAGATTTGTTTTTCTGGTTCATCTCTATAATTATTGGACCTATCCACATTAAACAAAAGCAGAAAGTTCAGTGTCTTCTCTGTCAGCAGAAATCACTCAGGATATACAGTACTTTTATTACAATAGCTCCAAAAAGTGGTGGAATAAGGTGAGATGCAGAATTTTTTTTCAGGTAAAAAGACTTTAATCCATAATATTAATATGACAAGTTGTGGAACCGATCCCAAACAAATAATGAAAAGGTTCAACATTTGTGGAACATAAGTTTGAAGATTTCTTTCAAAAACAGTGAATCTCCCATAGTCCCATGGAGTTATATAGGCCCCTGTCCTCCATCTGGCATTAGGGCACCATCAAATTCTCCAACATCAATGTAACCTATTGGTACTTTTCAGCTAACATAATGTAACCACAAATAACTGACTTAGCGGAACAAGTGACCTAATTTGTACTGTTAAACAAGTCCCTCTCAAATAACATTAAAGGGATATGCCACCCCCAGGTCAAACTTTGGCATCTCCCCACAGTCCAGAGACTAAAATAAGTGGTGGAAAGCGTTTTTCTGGTGACGCAGGTCTGTCAGCACTGACCGCCGCGGTATCTGCAGCTACTCCGCGTTAGACTGGAGTCTAATGTTGCCAGAGAAAGATTTCGGCCAAAAGGAATTAATTTGCTCGATGCTTTTCCCAATTACTTTCTGTGTAGTGCGCATTCATATCGAGTGCAAATAAATGTGCAAATCAACACGGAGAGCTTGACCTGGTCATTTTGGGTGGGAACTATTTTTCAGTGCGGAAAAACACAGCCGAAGCACACAGCACGCGGACAGGGGAATCCCTGTTACGCACCAGGAAGGGAGTTCCCCTGTTACGCAGCGTGGTGTGTGCTTCGGCTGTGTTTTTCCGCACTGAAAAATAGTTCCCACCCAAAATGACCAAGGCAAGCTCTCCATGTTGATTTGCACATTTATTTGCACTCGATATGAATGCGCACTACACAGAAAGTAATTGGGAAAAGCATCGAGCAAATTAATTCCTTTTGGCCGAAATCTTTCTCTGGCGACGTTAGACTCCAGTCTAACGCGGAGGAGCTGCAGATACCGCGGCGGTCAGTGCTGACAGACCTGGACAATGGCTGGGTCACCAGAAAAACGCTTTCCACCACTTATTTTAGTCTCTGGACTGTGGGGAGATGCCCAAGTTTGACCTGGGGGTGGCATATCCCTTTAAAGTCACCAGATAGCTAGCATTAGACAACAGTTTTTCAGTTAGTCACTGTCCCTTTTTGTTGAAAATCACACCCCTAAACAGGACCATGAACGCTTGGACTGATCACAGGCTTCTGGAAATGTACTTTAAATCCATTTTATATTCCAAACATTGCATTGTGTCTCCATGGCAACTGCTGAACATTCCACCATAAAGATACATGTATAACACGCTCAGCATGAGGTCACCGTCAGCCAATCGCAACTTATTGGCTTGGCCTCTCAACCAATCACCTCTCAAAATGTTTGTATGTTTGAGTGGCAACCCTCCCCTGATCCATCTCCACCGCAGCAGCAGAAACACCAGCCTCCTCAGACACTTTCTATACCGCTTTGTCTTTATCTTGGACAGGAGTGTACAGAGTGGTACTGCCGTGCTTGACTGGTTTGCATCTGTTAGTCCTGCCTTGAAATTGCAATCTGGAAATGGATGTGACAACTTCTTTTACTGTGAACAAAGACAGGTGCAGATGAGACATTTTATACATCCAGGTGCGTATAGGAAAATAAAAAAATAAAAAAGTAGAGCTGTCAGTGTCTGGTTTCAAAGACATGCTCAGGATGTTCAAAAAGTAAGATAATTATACAATTCAGAACATGATCATGAAGAGGTTTTGACTAGGTTTGGGAGTTGGGATTGAACTGCCAACCACCTTTGGATCAGTGAGCGAACATTCTGTCAACTGAGCTCCTGCCACCAGTTTAAGTCCAGCTAGCTCAGTCCATGCCCTCGCCTTTCTGCTGTTGTTCGTATAAATGAGCAATGACAATGGAAGCTAAACTTTTTAAAAAGCGAATAGCACCAGCTGCAAAACAAATAAACACTTCTCTCATCTAGTTTTTCTTGGTATTTTTTCCCAAAACTGCCCATGTTTATTTTTTATTTGTTGCTGTATTTTGTCCGTTTTGGTCAAGTCTCTAAAAGATTGGTTGACTAAAGTTGGCTGTCCACTGCACGATTTTGCCTCTAACGAAAGATTTTTGATCATGAGGAAAAATCTTAGGTCATGCCTCAAGATGGTGGGACGTAGATCTCAGAGTGAGACCGGGACAAAGATCAAACTTAGAACTTTTGTACAGCCAAAGATGAACTCATTCCTCCGAGTAACAGCAGAAGAGCTCCTCCATGAACGGGACCCTTTCCCTCTCATTTACAGACGTTTGTAAAGCATGTAGCGCTAGTCTCAGTGTGTGAGGAAATGTGTGAATTTGTGCACTATGAGTATCTGAATTTCCCCTTTTGGGGATCAATCTTACTAACTAATTTCAGTAACGTTACCACATAGAGCCATGAGCCTGATATTCACTCAGACAAATATTGGTTTCACAGTGTAGCCTATGACTTAAAGAGGGAGTAACAATAACATATTTAGATTAGGGCTGTCAAACGATTAATTTTCTTGATCGCAACTAATCTCAGAAATTTCATAGTTAATCGCGATTAATCGTGATTTATTTTGCATGTTTAAAATTGATATCTTGCAGTAAGACCGTTCGAATCTAAAGTTAAACTCACAATGCAAAGTATTTCTCACCATTTTTTTTATTTCAAAAAAGTGCAGAGAAAGGAAAAAGTAACAATGAACCAGTAATAGTGCTTACTTTGAGAAATTGTAAATAAATGATTGAAGCCCGCTCGAGCTGCCTACGGATGCGTAGAAGGAACAAAATACTAGCAAACTCAAAATAGCACGTTTAACCAACAATGAGTTTAATTAATACAACCAAATGAGCTGCATATGGATGGTAGAATTGCAGAAAATGCTGGCAAACTCTGATCGCGATTAAAAAAATTGTTCGCGATTAAAACTCTATCGCGATTAATCGCGATTAACGCGTTAATATTCCCAGCCCTAATTTAGATCAATATTTCCTTTTATTATTTTTGTTTTGAAAATGCTCTTCAGTAAAAACAACACATTAACTTTTTTGATTAGTGTCAGTTTCATGTTTTTGTATATTTATGGAGAATCGGAGAATAAATTCCTTACGTCATGTAGTGTGACATTCAAAAATTTTATAAGACGAAAGAACTGTACAGTGAACACCAGGTTTAAAGTGCATGTGACAGCTTGAACTACTCATTTTATTAAAACACACTTAAGATCATTATATTTAAGAATAAAATATATTTAAGAATTTACTAAAAATGTTGCAACTTTTTCCCCAGTTTTCTTAGGTTTCAAATTTTACTTCCTGTTTGGAAATCATGACATTACCTAGCAACCATGTAGGACACAGGGCCAGAACTCCTCCAATGTACACAGAAGTTATAATATGAATATGAATCATTAAGTGTCAGAATGGAATATGGAACTCTCTGCTTCCTTAAATAATCTACTTCCTGTCATTTTCATCACAAATTGCTTCTTAGTTGTTGTAAAACTCATTTATATTTGCAACAGGCAGTGGTGAAAGTTAACAAAGTCAAAAATAAAAGTACAATACTTAAAGTGGATATTTTTTACTTTTACTTCACTACATTTGAGAGCAGGTATCTGTACTTTCTATTCCACTGCATTTTAGATCTAGAATGAAAAGTAAAAAGTATGCACGAGATTTATTTTGAGCACATTTAATTTGAGTTAACATCCCAACTTTGAGCAAACCAAGTGAAATTCTTCAAAAGCACTACATTTCATCCTTTAATTGTTCTAAATTCTCAATTCACCCCCCCTCCCTCTCAGTTTACCGGTCAATCTACGTTCCTACGCTCACCTATGGTCATGAGCTTTGGGTAATGACCGAAAGGACGAGATCGCGGATACAAGCGGCCGAAATGAGTTTCCTCCGCAGAGTGGCTGGGCGCTCCCTTAGAGATAGGGTGAGGAGCTCAGTCACACGGGAGGAGCTCAGAGTAGAGCCGCTGCTTCTCCACGTCGAGAGGAGCCAGCTGAGGTGGCTCGGGCATCTGTTCCGGATGCCTCCTGGACGCCTCCCTCGGGAGGTGTTCCAGGCATGTCCCACCGGGAGGAGGCCCCGGGGAAGACCCAGGACACGCTGGAGGGACTATGTCTCCCGGCTGGCCTGGGAACGCCTTGGGGTCCCCCCGGAGGAGCTGGAGGAAGTGTCCGGGGTGAAGGAAGTCTGGGCGTCCCTGCTTAGACTGTTGCCCCCGCGACCCGGCCCCGGATAAGTGGAAGAAAATGGATGGATGGATGTTCTAAAAATCTCTGCAAAATACTTTTACTTTTTACTCTTAAAGTACATTTTAAACTTCAATTATTTTACTTAAGTAGATTTCTTCATAGGATACTTTTACTTGTACTTGAGTAATCTTTTGCCCCTGTATCTGTACTTTTATTTAAGTAAAACTTTCTTGCTTTCTTCAAATCTGAGTACAGTGAACCCTCGCTCTATCGCGGTTCACTGTTCGCGGCCTCGCTGTTTCGCGGATTTTTTTTTGTTTTTTTCATTTTTTTTTATAGTGTAACTTTTTTTTACAGTGTAACATTGTGTCCTGCGTCCTGATTGGCTAAGAGACTAGACCAGGACTAAACCAGGTCTAAACCTGGACTAAACCAGGTCTAGACCTGGACTAAACCAGGTCTAGACCAGGGATGGTCACGCAGGGTGGTAGGGACAGAGTCTCTGATGTCCTTCACGAGAGCGCCTGGGTGACAGCAGGTGTGGCCTTTGTTTACTTGCACAAGCCGGACCATGGAAGAGCCAAGAATCAGGGCATAGCCATGCCCTGATCTCCGGGGCGGTCTGATTTTGGAGCCGGGGTGAAATGCAACCAACTCTTGTGAGCGCAGGTTAGTGGGGGAAAATCCTCATGGTAGAGCTGATCGGGGCTTTAGACCTAGCCCCTCGCTGAAGTGTTCGTACCTGGTCTTGTGGTGAGGACTGGTGCTCAGAGGCGTGCTCTGTTAGCGGTTCGGCACTGTTAGCAATGGCTTGAGCCCAAAATGATATCCAGGTCGCTTTCCACTCGACTTTCGCACATGGCATGGATATGTTGTTCCAAAAACAAACACATGTGTACGTGTCCGCCCCCCCGCTTCACTATTAATACATTTTGTTGTAAATCTACGAAGGTTTGAGTGTTTAAACTAGAGAGAAATGTGAGAAAATGTTAATTCCAGTCTGAGAAAAGTGTATAATGTGTGCGGTGAGGCGTTTACAGCCTTAAAACATGTGTAATAATTGTAAAATATAAAGTTGTTCTACTTTCACGTATTGCGGGTTATTTCTGGAACCTAACCCCCGCGATAAACGAGGGATTACTGTACATCATTCACCACTGGCAACAGATATTCCTCAACCAAATGAAGTAAAAATGAGAAAATCATCCAAACTTGTCCTATACACACTTTAAGACACTATTACGATTAAACACTGCAATGACTAAATACTAGAAATACCACAAGTGATTTTATCCGAGTGACAGACCCAGCTCATGTCGGTTAGTTCCTACAGGAGCTGGAGGACCTCTTCTTCTCCTCCTCTAGACTCGTCTCTATAATGACTTCTATAAATACGACAGAACATTGTGTAGTTTTTCCGTCTGACTTGGCGGTCATTACGCCTCTGCCCCTAACATTGAGCGGTGCCCATTGAGTTGATTTATGGATTAGATTATTTTTACGCTTTTATGAATCGAAGCATAATAATTGTGTTTCTGGAAATATCTATGTGGCTTTGTTAACGTCCTGGAGAGAGGCACTCGGATGAGGAGGAAAATCTGTCCTTACTCATTGTTTACAGATTAATCATCTTGTGTAATGGAGTTCTTGTTCTTTTAGCACAGAAAAGAGGAAGAGAATTGTACAAAATTTAAACTGGTAATGTGGGAACAGTTGAGGTTTCAGCATTATGAGAAAAGGGCATTCATGAAAAATACAAAACATTTACACATTTTTAAACAGTAGAAACTACCAGTAAATATTCTGTTTTTTTCTAGATGTATTTATTTAAATATACTACACTATATTGGCACTATGCAATGTCAAATAATTCTTAGGTGGATTTGTTCTATGGCAGGTCATAAAAGGATCCAAACTGTACTTTTGGTTGGATGTGGGTGTACTGCTATGTGGTGTGCACTCCGACTTTCATGTGTTTCAGTCACACGGGCTCATTAGAGGCTCATTCATGGTACAATGGAGGGCCAGAGGGCTTAGGTTCTAATGACTTAATGTGAAGAAGTGCCATGCTTCATATGGAACCCTACAGAGCATAAACGTGAATGATAGACAGAGGAGTGGGTTTTCTGTTCAAGACAATTTGTCTTTGATTCAAACATGCTCCATTCAACAAGCTACTCTTCATTTATTCATTCTACTTTAGGCTTTTTCTCCTTAATAAATGCATTTCCTTTTGATGCGTGTTTGTGAAGCCAGAGTCTCTCATATTTCTGTAACATGATTAGCTCACCTCTTTCTTAATGGAACACATGGACTCTGGATTAGCAAAACAAAGCAACATACACACTACAATATGTGAGAGGTGCAAGAAGCTTTTGTTCAATATTTTAAGACTCCAACACCACCACCACCGCCACCACCATCAGCAGCAGCAGCTTAGCCCACCTGCAGGCAGCAGGCCACATTCTCATGTCTAGCCCAGCAGCAGCTGTACTCTGCACAGGAGACACACACACCTTACATACATACACACAGCCACACCTCACACACCTTACATACATACACACGTGTTGTCACAGCCACACCTCACACACACATACATACTCATATTAACACAGAAAAGCACACATGTGGAGCCGAGTGTGAGCGGCTCTCACAAACATACACACATACACACATTACACACATACACACATACACACTTGTACATTTCAACTATCACACTCCCAGCTGCCACAGTCGGCTTCTGTTCCACACACAGAACCACCCATGTGTTTCTATCTCCATCACAATCTGCAGCACAGCTCTGCTCCTCTGGGACGCTCTCCAGCCCACACCCTGCAACACAACATACACACAACATGCACACAACATACACACAACATGCACACAAATACACACAATATGCACAAAAATACACACAATATGCACACCCCAGGACCCAACATGCACACATCATACAGTATATAGATGATAGACGATCATGTGTGGGTGTCATGTAACACATGTAACACATGTTTGTCCACACTCAAGTCCCTTTACAGTTTGACGTTTAATCATTCCTCTATCAGCACACTACTCATTGTGTGTAGTAGCTGCCCTGGGGCAAGATGATGAATACTGTTCTACAATCTGCACCTAGAGCCCTGCGACTCCTCCTGCCGTTACAGTCACAATGAAAGTAGTCGTGGGCGATGTGCCCTGCCTAAGGACAACGTGACTGTATTTGGCGAGTACAGGGATTGAAATGCCAACCTTCATGTTCACAATGACACACTCTCTCGTGCACTCTCACATGCACTCTCATGTCCCTGATGCTCCTGATAGCTGCTGATGTGAGCCTTTGTGGCAGCTCAGTGTGGCGCTCTTATTGCATTAGTGAGTGTGATTTTATCCTCTTTTCTAGTCCCCTCTTTCTCTCCCCCTCTTTCCTTCTCTCTCCATGTGCTCCCCTCTCTCTCTCTCTCTCTCTCTCTCTCTCTCTCTCTCCTGTGTGATTTACTGCTCCACTGTTTACTCGTCCGTGCAGCAGCAGAGACCAGGGAAAACTGGCTCACTCCCTCTCTCCAAATTATGGCCATTGATTTGTGTCTTTATTATGTCTTTTGTTGAACCCTGTGCACTACTGTTATAGAACTGTGCAACTCAACACTGCCACCTACTGCTGCCTCTGCTCAATGCACGTGTGTGTGTGTGCGTGTGTGTGTGTGTGCGTGTGTGCGCGTGTGTGTGTGTGCGTGTGTGTGTGTGTGTGTGTGTGTGCGTGAGTGTATGGAGATATCCTCTGAGCAGCATATTCAGTGTCACGATCATATTTGTTTTCATGAAAAGACAGAGGTTTTTGTTGAACTTTTTTTTTTCTTTTTTAAAATAAATGCACAATCTTTAAGGTGCAGTACCTGATTTTTGCACCAGTCTGTGATTTTTGCATTCAGAGCAATCTAATTATTCACCACAATGAGTTTACAAGCACTTTTCACAACTTCAGAGAGATTCAAGATTCAAGATTCAAGATTCAAGATTCAAGATTGTTTATTTGTCATATGCAGAATCAACACAGGGTCAACAATGCAATGAAATGCTTAGGATCAGAGGAACCGTTGACTCGCTAAGACAGTCAGAAGTACTAATAACATGCAATAATAGTACATGGTAAAAAAAAGTGTTGCAAAAGTGCAGGGAAAGAAGTAAACAATATAATAAAATATGTAATAAAATGTAATAAAAATACAAGCTACAATGTACAAAGGTGCAGGTAGGATTAAATCAAAGATTGAATCATTTAATCAGAGAGATCAGAGAGTTGTACCACCACAGTAACCTCTTCCTGCTTTCTGATAATCAGACAACCTGCTTTCTGACTGGATAATGGTCTTTATCAAAATCTCACAGAGTTCCTTAAAGGGACAGTGTGTAAGATTTTTACCCGTTAATTACCGAAATTGAAGATACCCATTCAAAAATACATTGTTTTCCAAGCCTTTTCACTTCCATCATGAAATCAAAGTATTCTTTTGGACTTAGATATAGTCACATAAAAGGAGGATCTTCCCCATATAGAGGCAGCCATTTTGAATACGAGAGCCGCAGAAGGACATTTGGGCTCCGCCTTCGCCTTCGGCAAGGCTCGTGGTTTTGGGTAAACAACACAAGCATGCTGCCGGATCAGACGTCGTAATGGATCTAACACGTGTTTTGGACTAAATTGTTTTACTGGATTTTATTCGCTGGATCCTTACAGACAAATTGAGAGCAAGTTTATGGTGAAATACAGAGTTTGACCTGTGCAAAGCATTCTAAGGTAAGCTAACCTCGTTTTTTGTGCTTTTCCGTTTAAAAGCCCCATGTGCTCGGGGAGTGATTGTTTTGCCGGGAAATGAATTGCATAGTCAAAAAGAGGAGACTGTAAGGTTTCATTTGATGTGTAGAGTGTCATGGTACATGATCGGGAATGTGTGTTTTCATGAGAAAAGAAAAAAAAGTGAACGGGACCGCGTTTTATGTATACAGTATGTATACTTATTATATATTTATGTATGCGCGGTTCTTGCGCCGGTACGCGCCCGGGTGACCCTCGAGGTCTGCCGTAGCTAAAACAGGAAGTGCAATAGCACCATCCACCTATGTGCCACGAATCCTACACACTGGGGCTTTAAATGACAGGTTTTCATGTTTATTGTTAGTAAAAAAAAATAAAAATAAAAAAAATAAAACAAAACAAAATGACAGCTTGAACAAAAAGCTGATTTTTATTCATTTTTTTATCATCTCTTTCATACCTGTAGTAGGCAGAAAGGTGAGTGAGACAGAAGAGCCTAAATACAGCTCACAGATCAAGGCCTGTTGGTTTTGTCCAATATCTACGCTCTGTATCCTCAGGTTGGGCTGTCAAACTCTACTGGGCTGCACACATTCTGTCAAATTGTGTAATATTTGATTAAGTGCACAGGTTTAGGTTGAGCCAATGGGTCAAATGAATGTTTGGAGTCTGGGTTGAAAGCTAACAAGGTAAAGTGAATCTAATCTAATGGTAATTCCTGTTAGCAAAGTTGAGTTGAGAATTTGGAGGGGAGGGGGATGAATTGTAGTTTTTGGTTTTGGAGGTCTAGTTCACTTTGGTTGCAACCACCTGATATGCCTCATAACATTTTTGGACAGTGATTTTGAAGATCTCACGCTCTTTCTCCAATGTCTTCTCTAGTGTTTTCACTTGATTTTCTTCTTTCTCCTTGGCGTGTTTTTCCTGGTTTAGCTCAGATGTTAGCTTAACCACTTGATATTCCAGTGCAGTCTTCTCCTCTTGGTTCTTGGAGATATTTGCAGTCTCTTTGTTCCTCTTAGGGGCCGTTTAGACGAGGACGATTACGATTGAAAACGACAAAATATTGTAAAAAATATTAATATATCGGAAATGTCTTTCGTTTACACGGCGAGCTCTGAAACTGCAAAAATCTGAAGACTCCTTCCAGAGTGTGGAGTTCTGAAGACGGCCCGGGTCGTGTCTAAACGGCAAGAAGCACAAAACATGTTCACGCCGCATACACATGACGTCACACTGGATGCGCCAAGCCGGTAAAAACAATAACAAACATGTCTGACTACCTTGATACCGCGGATGTTCAAGTTGCGCTAGCAGCTCTAGTCAACATACAAGAGTCATTTCAACAATTGTATAAAATGTATACGGACACCATAAGTGAACAGAGACGGGTAAAATAAACAATTAGTATGAAAGTGGCGTATGCATGAGTGTTGGAGGTGGTCGGAGGGGCCGATGGCGCAGATTGGCAGCCTCGCTTCCGTCAGTCTGCCCCAGGGCAGCTGTGGCTACAGAAAGTAGCTTACCACCACCAAGTGTGGAGTGAATGAAGAATGAACTGTAAAGCGCTTTGGGTGTCATGAAATGCGCTATATAAATCCAATGAATTATTATTATTATAATTAGAAAATGAGAATTTTGCGCATGCTCGCCGACATGCCGCCGCTCTATTACAGTGCCACCTAGCGGCCTGGCATGCATATTCAATCGAATTCGCCCACTTTTGCGTACAAACAAACATTTCCTGTTGAGAACCCTCGTCTAAACGCGGATAAAAAATTGAAGACGAGACGCCACTTTTGCGTCTTCTGTTTTGATCGTCGCCGTATAAACATAGCCTTATTCAGCTGCACTTGTGATGTTGCAGATGTTGCTTCTTTTACTCCTCCTTTTTCACCTGACCAAGGAGCTGGTTAGTTTCATATTGATGTTTCTCTTCGGAACTTCAGAGGTGATTTTTGAGGTTGTGGTTTTCCGTGGTGGACTGGTTCAGCCAAGCCTGTAGTTGCTTTACTTCATCACAAGTCCCATCCAGGTGGATACCTCATCTTATACCTCAGCTTATCCTTATGTTATTCTTCCAGCTGTCTTTCGAGCTCCTCTTTGGCCTTTGTCACCTCCTCTAGGTCCTTGATGGCTCTCGCATTGGCAGGGCTGGTCTACTATCCTCAGCTCTTTGACAACTACTTCTTGAGGGTTTGAAATCTTTGCCTTGAGATCTTGGATAGTGCAGGTAAGAATGCCGATTTTCCTTCCCAATTCTTCGGCCTTCTTGTTGAATTCTTGAAGGAGTTGATGGTATTTTTGCCTGTCCTTTTTGAGCTTTTTGACGAGGTTGTCAAATCCAGTTTGTGAGTGGACCTTTGCATCGTATGACTCTTGTCCTTGTTGTTTCTGTAGCAGCTGGAGCCTTTGATTGGCCTCCACCTGCTCTTTAAGTTGTTCCTGCAGACTGGTATTCTCTGCCTCCAGCTTAGGGCTTGAGGTACCTTTGTACAGGGAGTCCTTACAGCGCTCTGCATGGTTAGTCAGACCCCACCAGCCTGAGAGCTCAAAGGAGAAGCCCAAACCCAGAGCAGGACAGGCAGGAGAAGGACCAGACCACCATCCTCACACCTCGGCTACTACAGGTACTATTATTACTACTACTACCACTGTACTTATCTCATCTTTAGAGAGAAAATAATGCTCCAGTTCTAAAGACTTCTCTACATGATTTATTCAAAGTAGTACTATCTCACTGTATCATTTTGACTTTTATCAAGCAAGTGTGACACAGTTTCTTACCAGCCACGCTTTTCATCATTCATAGTGTAAAACATTTTTATTTAATGAAAAATTGTTCCTAAACGTACAAATGTTCATAACTTTGGTGCTGCTGGTAAACCATTTTCCTTTTCTTTTTTCTTTTTTTCTTTTTTTTAAATGAAAATCATTTTATTTCATCTCCTTAATTTGACATTTTAATTCTCAGACATTTTCTCTCTTTTCTTTAACTCAAATTTACTCATATTAGAATAAAATTGGCCTAGAGAGCTCACTTTGCACATCTGTATATAGGTATTTATTTATTATGTTGCACTGCTTTAAGGATTTTAGATCTCTGTCTTAGATAGTTTTCATTGTGTCTTGTCTTTGTATTGTACTTTGTACACTGTCTTTTTGCACTTGGCCAGAGAGAAAAGAAATTTCGATTCACTGTATGTTGAACACATATGGCAGAATTGACAATAAAGATGACTTTGATCTTTTTGAAATTCAAATCACAGTTGCGTGACCCCAGCCTAAAGGTAATGAAATATGAAATATAACAAAAGTGAACACTATAGCGCCCCCTAGCATAGACACGAAACGTCAACATTATCGGATTTGGACCAAATTCGGGGATTAAATTCTATGCATGATTGCATGAAAAAAAAATACAGTGTAATCCCTCGTTTATCGCAATGGTTAGGTTCCAGAAATAACCCGCAATAAGAGCAGGGCTCTCAAGTCTCACGCATTGAGAGTGTAACACACGCAATTTGACGTGTTCACACGCTCACACGCCACACATGGTATTTCACGCTGAAATTTTGTTAAGCAATTCAAAACTGTAGCCACAGTTCACAGCGCTTCTGTGCCCAGAAAATCGGTTAGTTAATGCAGGCACCGCGTGTTTTCAGCAAAAAAAAGTGACTCGCACCACCCCGCTCCCCCAGTATAAATCTCACTCCTACTGTTTTGTTCTTTGTTTTTAGAAAATAAAATAATGTTGTTTCACATTTAAACATTTATTGTAAACCGAACATATTTACATGCATTTTTACTCCCTCGTGTCTCCACTAGTTCTGCTCTATATACCCGACTGCACATTCATTACTGAAGACCTCTACTGACACCTTGTGGTAGAATTACACATATCATAACATCCCCCTTTCTTTGAAGTAAATATTCAGCAATTTAAATGCATTACATGTGTCAGCTTTCTTTTAACCATTTCTACCTCAGACAACATTCCCTTAACTTGCATAACTCAACTTAATAATAGTAGCTGCAACTCATTTCTCAATTTAACTAATTTCTGTAGATAAATCACAATGTTATATTACTGTGACTAAAGTTAAGTATTAATGTAACCATAACACACAACATATAACAAACTTCTTTTTTTTTTTTTTTACAGGTCAAGTCTCTCAGGTTTTTTGATTGTTCTTGCGGATCTTCTTGTCACCGTTTCACCTGGAATAAATGTGTTGGTTAGACTTTCAGTGTGTGTGTCTGTGTTGCAGTGTGTGATATGTGTATCGTTGGACGCAGACTCAGTTTGTGGTTCGCTGAGCCCTTGGTCTCGAACAGTCTCTGGTGTCTTCAGTAGACTGCGCCGATTTCGTCTGATGATCTGTCCTTCTGTAGTTCTCACGGTATAGGATTGTGGAGCTACCTCCTGAAGAACAGTGGCTTTCGTCGTCCATCCTTCAGGACTTTCAATTCTGACTGAGTCCTCACTGGATAGTGGTTGAAGGTGCTTTGCTGTTCTGTCATAGAAAGCCTTTTGTTTCATTTTCTGTTGTTTCAACTTTTGTTCCAGCTTTGGGTGTTTCTTTTCCTTTGAGCAGCTTGGAAGTGTTGTTCGGAGCTTTCTTCTCATGAGCAGCTCAGCAGGTGAGAACCCGCATTCCAGTGGTGATGCTCTGTAACTCAGTAGAGCCAGGTAAGGATCTGCGTCACTATCTGAAGCTTTCTTCAGGAGTTGCTTGAGAATATGGACACCTTTCTCTGCTTTGCCATTAGACTGTGCGTATAGTGGGCTAGATGTGACGTGTTTGAAGTCATAGACCTTTGCAAAGTCTTGCCACTCTTTGCTATTGAAGCATGGTCCATTGTCACTCATTACTGTATGTGGAATGCCATGTCTGGCGAAGATTGACTTGACATGTGTTATGACACAGTTGGAAGATGTGCTTGAGAGCAATGCCATCTCTGGGTAATTCGAGAAATAGTCAATGACTACCAAGTAATCTTTCCCTTTCAGATGGAATAAATCCATTCCTACTTTGTGCCAAGGTGCTGTTGGTACATCACTTACAGTCATCGGCTCTTTAGTCTGTTTGTTTCTGTATTTCTGGCATGTCTCACATCTGCTTATCATTTTGTCAATGTCTTTGTTTAGTCCAGGCCAGAAAACTGTCTCTCTTGCCCTTCTTTTACATTTTTCAACACCTAAGTGTCCTTCATGAATTCTCTGCAGTATTTCTTGTCTCAGTACACTTGGAATGACTATTCTGTTTTGTTTTAACAAAAGTCCATCAACAACACTCAGCTCACCTCTGATATGGTAGAACTGTGGACAGGATCTGGCAGCCCATCCATTCTGCATGTTCTCCATCACACGTTGTAGTTCAGGATCTCTAGCTGTCTCGTCGACGATCTGCTTGGTCTTTGCGTCTGACACAGGAAGCGCTGCAGACACCATGTTGACGTGCACTTGGACATCATCTTCGGTCGTGCTTGCACAACTCTTTACAGGTGCTCTTGACAGTGCATCAGCTAGAATGAGGTGTTTGCCAGGTGTGTAGATGAGTTCAAGATCATACCTCTGCATCTTCATCATCATGCGCTGTATCCTTGGTGACATTTCATTCAAGTTCTTTTTCATGATTGCAACTAGTGGACGATGGTCAGTCTCTACAGTGAAGGTGGGTAGGCCATATATGTAGCTGTGAAACTTCTCTAGGCCAAACACTAATCCGAGACATTCCTTTTCAATTTGTGCATATCTGCACTCAGTCTCTGTCATGGATCTGGACGCATATGCTACTGGTTTCCACTGCTCATCTTCAGCTTGAAGAAGTACTGCGCCAATTCCATCCTTTGATGCATCTGTAGACACTTTGATTGTCTTGGCTGGGTCAAAGAATGTCAGCACAGGTGCGGCAGTGAGTGCATATTTGAGCTTCTGCCACTCGCGCTCATGGTTGACTGTCCACTTGAAGTTGTTGTCTTTGTGGAGGAGTTCACGCAGGTAAGTTGTCTTTGCTGATAAGTTGGGTATGAATTTCCCGATGAAGTTTACCATTCCCATGATGCGTAGCACGCCTGCTTTGTCTGTAGGTTTCGGCATGTTCAGTATGGCGTTGATCTTTCTTCTTCTGGCTGTATGCCTTGAGCTGAGAGCTTGTCTCCCAGGAACACGATCTCTTGTGCAGCGAACTGACATTTGTTTTTGTTGAGCTTCAATCCATTTTTTTGTATGCGCTCCAGGACTTTAGTCAGCCTCTGATTGTGCTGCTGGAGTGTGGACCCCCATATGATTATGTCATCCACATAAGCTCTTACTCCATCCAGGCCTTCGATTATGTGTTCCATTGCCCTATGAAATATTTCTGATGCTGATATGATTCCAAAAGGCAGCCTCTGAAAACAGTACCGGCCAAAGGGTGTGTTAAAAGTGCACAACTTGGTACTGCTCTCGTCTAACCTAAGTTGCCAAAACCTTGCGAGGCATCAAGTTTGGAGAAATATCTGGCGCCTGCCATCTCGCTGGTGATCTCCTCTCGCTTGGGTATTTGATAGTGCTCACGTTTGATATTTTCATTGAGGTCTTTCGGATCCATACATATCCTCAACTCTCCACTCTTTTTCTTCACACAGACCATGGAATTGACCCACTCGGTTGGTTCTTCAATCTTCCTTATCACACCAAGCTCTGTCATCCGCTTCAGCTCTTTCTTTAAACTGTCTCTGAGTGCCAGTGGAACTCTTCTGGCGGCATGTACAACTGGCTGTGCATTGTCTTTCAACTGAATTTTGTATGTGAATGGCAGCACACCAAAACCTCTGAAGACATCTGAGAAATTCTGCACGATCGAATCAACAGAGTCAGGTGACTCGGTTATGCTGGTATTAATTCGATACACTCTTTTCACAAGCTCCAGATTTTCACAGGCTTTGTCCCCTAGCAGTGAATCGAGACCTTCAGGAACAACTGAGAAGAGCAGGTGATGCACTTTATCTTTGACTGTGACTTTCAGCTTGCATGTGCCTAGGCAATCAATACTTTGTCCATTGTAGTCTTTCAGTGCGATTGTTTTCTTCAGTATTTTTGGTTTTTCGCTCATTGACTTCACATCCAACATGCTGATTAAGTTTGCTTTCGCACCAGTGTCCAGCTTTAGTGTGACTATAGTCCCATTTATGTGCAGAGGTGCTATCCATTTGTCTGCTTTAACAGCATTTATCTTTGTTTTTGGTTCCTCCTCACACTTCACTATGCCAACAAAGAATGAGTCACTTAAATCAGGGTCTTCCACTACGTTCACTGATTTTCCTTTCTGTTTTTGTTTTCTTTTTGAAAAACACTGTTTGGTGAAGTGATTCTTGCCATGGCATTTGATGCATTGTTTGCCAAATGCAGGACATTCTCTTGGATTGTGCTGTGTGCCACAACGCTTGCACTGAAATGGGCTTGTTTTCTCTCCGCTACCCTTTCCTTGACGAGCTCTGTACAGCTTGGAGACGGCACCAACATCTGCTGTTTCTTTTACATTCACGCCGTTAGTTGCTGCTTCACTGAAAATGCCAACGTGCTTTTTGCTAAGTTCACTTGCATGGCAAATCTTCACTGCTTCCTCTAGCTTCAGCTCAGTTTCTCTTAGCAGTCTCTCTCTCACTTTCTTATCTTCAATGCCAAACACGATCTGATCCCTGATCATTGAGTCTTTGAGAGTGCCGAAATTGCATGACTGTGCTCTTATCTTCAGGTCTGTAACAAAGCTATCAAAACTTTCTCCTTGCTGTTGCAGCCTTGAACGAAAAACATATCTCTTGTATGTCTCGTTTTTCTTGGGCGTACAATGAGCTTTAAATTTGCCTAGCACAATGTCCAATTTTAAACGGTCTTCTTCTTCCTCAAAAACAAAAGTATTGTATACTTCAATGGCTTGTGGCCCAGCTATAGTTAGCAGTAAAGCTACCTTTCTGGTGTCTGGTTTCGAATCCAGTCCCATTGCTTCGATATAGAGCTGAAACTGCTGCTGAAAAGTCCGCCAATTTTGGTCGACATTTCCGGTCAACTTCAGGTGCTCCGGTGGCTTCAAACTGTCCATCATTGTCGAATCTTTGGCTTTGGAGTCAGCTTTCGAAACGTAGTCTCAATCACTTTACTTTGTCCACTCCTGGTACCATGTTTTGTTCTTTGTTTTTAGAAAATAAAATAATGTTGTTTCACATTTAAATATTTATTGTAAACCGAACATATTTACATGCATTTTTACTCCCTCGTGTCTCCACTAGTTCTGCTCTATATACCCGACTGCACATTCATTACTGAAGACCTCTACTGACACCTTGTGGTAGAATTACACATATCATAACACCTACCAAACTTCAAAACTTGAGAGGTCTGTCATACAGAGTGGATAAAAAGAGGAATGAGGAAGGAAATGAAAGAAGGAATTTCTAAGACTTGTGGTTTTGTGCGTGTTGTGTAAGGCTCTGTATGTGTTGTGACGTCCTTCTTGACGTCCTTACGTGTCGTATAGTGGTGAGTTCCCGCCTGTCACTGGGAGACCGGGCTTTCTTGTACTTCTTGGCTCCCGACAGGAATCACCCTAGGTGTTGATGTCAACGGTGCTACTTGACGTTCTTCTTTGCTGTCCGTACATGCCTTGTAGCGGGAGACCGTGCTTCATATGCTCCCGACGGGAAGCCGTCTTACTTACTACTTGTTGCGTGACGTTTCACGTGACCTCCTTGTTACGTGACGTCCCACATGACGTTGTTACGTGACGTCCCACGTTGTTACGTGACGACCAAAAGACTGTGTATCTTCTGTGGCCCGAGGCGTCCTAATACCCCGCCAACTCTTGGCTCGAGGTAACCTCCTGGCCACCAGACTGCAGCTTCTATCCACACTACCTACGTAGCGTGGTCTCTTTCTTCGTGTGTGTGTGTGTGTTATGTGTCTTCGTGTGCCGTGTCTTGTCTTGTGTCTTCAGTCTTGTGTCTTCTGTGTTCTGTCTGATCCTCTGTTACTTTTACTTGAGTCACTTTTTGAATAAATCATACTTTTCCGTAGTTAATGACAAAAAGTGTTCTTTGAAGATAATCTTTTGTAATTTTTGTGGTCTTTTCTTTCGAAATGTCAGAATCTTTGTATATTTTAATAACAGTTTCTTCAAATATGTTTTACTAAGTAATTATTGGACTAAAATGTATTTTTAAAATGTATTTAGTAGGACTGTCAGCTAAATGTGTTAATTAAATTAATTAATTACACTGCAAATTAACACGTTATAAAAATGTACGCAGTTAATTATCTAAAAGAACGAAGACGGGACCATCAACAAGAACGTGGTGATTTGTAGCTTTTGAGAAATTTTCCGATCACCGAAGCTGCTCCAGCCTGACAGAAACACATCTGGACAAATTCCATCATTACCGGTGATAGTGCGCACTTCACCAAACCACCAAACCACGATCACAGAATTTGGGAAACAACTGAGCAAAGTGACCACAGAAAAACTGACAAACTCAATAGCAAAGTGGGTTCGCTCGATCGCTCGCTCACTCACTCACAATCTCTCTCTTTCTCTCAATCCCTCTCTCTCACACGCTCTTAAAATGTGGTTAATTCAATTAATTCATTATTTATTTATTTATTTGATAGGGACAATGCACATTAATGAACATAAGTATAAAACAAATGTAAATATGCCGAATTTTATCTACAAATCTAGTTTTCATCCGTAGTCCCTCAGCAAATACATAAAAATACAACATACAAAACAAGCAGCACAAACAAAGTCTAGGTCACATGACTGGTTGGGTTTCAGCCATCGTTTCAGTTGTGTTACAAATCCTGTAATTAATTAGATTATTGTAATTATTTGCGTCACAACTTTTTTCTTTACTTGTTACTTTTTGAATATTTTAAAGTGATATTAATTTTACTTGAGTACAAACTTTGGACACTGGATTCTCCAATCACCATCTCTGGTCATTTTCCCCCATGTAAAGGTCTTAGGTCGTTTTCACACCTGCCTTATTTGGTTCGTTTAAAACGAACTAGAGTTCGTTTGCTCCTTTGATTCTGACCTTTTGTTCTGGTGTGAATAAAAACCAAAAGTCTCGATCCGGAGCAAACAAGCGAACCGAGACCACCTAAAAAGCTCGGTCTCGGCACGGTTCATTTGAGGTGAGAATGCAGACTGGACTCGATCCGACACAAGTTGGCTTTTTGTACTTAACGAGCTCCCGTCGTATGTCGAGCATTATGGGAAACCGAGGCTGACGACACTAAACGAAACAAAACGAAACTTATGAGTCTTACTTACGTTTTGCGTGAAGAGCAAGAGTCAGAACTTGATGCTCACATGAGTTCTGTCCTCTGTAGTCGTCTTGCCCTGTGTCTTCATCATTTGTAAATTGATTGTAAAATAGTGTAAACCTCACGATGCTGCTCAAACATTTGTGCGAACTGTAAAAACTGAGCAAACCATATCGGTAAGGCTAGATTGAAAACAGCACCTAACACCGTGATTCTCCTCCTTCTGTGTTTGGACTCGGCGTTTGGACACGGCTCATTTCTGTCCAATGTCTGAGCGACCTCAGCACACGTGCTTTTGTTTATAGACTTTAGTTCGCTTGGGGAAAAAAGTGCAGTGTGAAAGCGAACCGCACCAAAATAACAAAAATTAAAAAAAAAATTTGGTCCGGACCAAAGCAAGTAAACTATCGGACTTTCCTGGTGTGAAAACGACCTTAGTCACTAAGGGTCAGGTTTAACCTTTCTGGAGATTCATAAAAATACCATATAACGAAGAAGGAAAACTAGCTCTGGTCCCCTGTGTGGGTGTATTGCAGAATCTAAAATGCTGTAAAATGAAAAACTCTGAAAAATTGTTTAAAGTACACATTTTACAATAGCATGCACACTGTTTAACTGTTATGTGAAGGGTGTCCTTATAAGTTCACAATTAAGTTTAAGTTAAAGGAAAAGTAACATTTTTTTTTACAATTTGAGCCTTATTTCGGTAATAAAACAAGTTGTTTTACTCACCCATAGCACTTTGGTGTCATATGGAGCACTTCCAGAGATGTTTTAGATTAGCGTTAGCCTAGCGCGACTTCTAGCCATAGCTCGGGGCATATAATATATTCCCCAAGCATGTAATATGCCCCGTGCGGGCTCCAAATAACTTGCCTGGAAGAATCCATGACTCATCGCTGTACCAGCGAGTGAGTCTGGTAACGTTTGATCCACAGAATACGCTGCGGTTGCGCGTAGACAGACAGCTAAGTGAACCAATCAGAGATTGCGCCATCTTGATTCAAAACTGAGGCGGAACTTCCGCTGCCTAAGAGTGACTTTGCGGGCAAAGGCGGGTGCACTGACGTCACCATCTTTGAACGAATCAGAATCGCGGAGTCGGTTTGGAACCGGAGGAGCGAGAGTGGATGGAGAGTGTCCAAATGGTATCGCGGTGTATAGGAAATACAGAGAGATATCATTTGGCTGGCCAGGTAACCAAATAACACAAACTTTAGCACTTTTCAAATCATAGAAGCCCGATGTCTTAGTCTATGATTTCGTTTGAAGCAAAAGTGGCCTGTAATCCGAGATTTAGCCATAGTTTACAGCTTTGCGTTTCATGTTTGGGTCCCGGGAGCTGAGAGCACAGTCCGCACATGCGCACTGGCCTCCTCATCTACTCGAAACTATGGCTAAATCTCGCTTTACAGGCCACTTTTGACCAAACGAAATCGTAGACTAAAGACATCAAGCTTCTATGATTTGAAAAGTGCTAAAGTTTGTGTTATTTGGAGACCGCAAAGATGTGCCCCGAGAACTCACATGATGGAGATCGCAAATCTAAAACATCTCTGGAAGTGCTCCATATGACACCAAAGTGCTATGGGTGAGTAAAACAACTTGTTTTATTACCGAAATAAGGCTCAGATTGTAAAAAAGGTTACTTTTCCTTTAAGTTCACAATTGCCCCCATAAGGAATTTTGTCATTTGCATTTGACCCATCCTTTAATGCTGCTGGGGCAACCTGTCAGGAGCAGTGGGTGTGTGGGCCATGCCCAGAGGCCCACTTTCTTGATCTTGTTACCAAAGTTGGTCAGAACTACTTTAGCTGGACGGTTGTACCAATGGTACATCTTTTGGATTGAGAGGGGAAACCTGAGTGCCTTGAGGAGCCCAGACACAGGCAGGACATGCAAAGTCCAGAAAGGCCAGGCAACATGGGGACTGAACCTGGAAGTGAGTCACATAATATAATGTAAAAGCTATTTAGTGTCACCTGGCAGGGTACAGTCATTCACAAAGATCTGGATGTTCTGCTCAGACATGATGTTCTTCAAAAAGTCTTGTAGCTTCTGGACAGACAGTTCCACCACCTCATTGTCCTCCTGCGCGTTGAGACCGTAGTGAGCGAACATTGGGAACTTGAATCTGACACTGAAGGGGGCGCTGTGGTCATAGTGAGGACAGCAGTATGCAGACCAGACGTATGTGGGCACAGCTACATGCTTCATGTGGTCTCCATGCATCATCCGTCCAGAGGTGCTGACCCCGGTTACTATGTAGGCCTGGCCCCTGCAGTAGTTGTTGAGGCGGGTGCGGATGGCCTGCTCCTGCTCGCTCCACACCGGGTCTATGAAGTCAGGCATCAGAGGGACAGTGTTGGTCAGGGTGTAGGTGGAGGCTTTGTCGTCTGGGTCCTCCTGGTGCACATCAGGGTTCAAAGGGGCACGCTCGTATAACACTGCGTTCATGTAGTCACTGAGGTCAGCCTGCTCGTACGGCTGGGTCTCCTGGTCTAACTGGAGAACAGGCTGCATTTCATGTGTTGCACCAGATCTGAACAGCTGCAAGCACACAAGATGAATGATGAGATTGTTTAGTTCACCAGTTTAGTCAATCTAAACCAGTGTTTCTCACTTATTTTCTATGACGCCCCCCCTAGGAAGAAGAAAAAATTTCACGCCCCCCTCCCTGTGCACGACTATTAATAGTATTATTTGTCTAGAAAATTATTAGTACACCTCTGCATAACAATGTATCCTTTTATTAACATTAAAAACAAAAAAAGAAAGAAACTTCCAACAAACACTGCACTCTTTTTTTGCACTGAGGACTCAAATATTAATGTGCTTTTAATGCAGCTTTGTGCACATTTGTTTACGTTTTACAGAAACGAAACTTAAAAACCACATGGTCCATTTGCCTAAACTCAAAGGTCAGTGGAATATAACGTGTTTTTTCTGTGACAGAGGATGTTCTGCTGATGGCAAGTCTGTTCTGTGCGTATATCGCGTATTTAAGGTCGCCGAACCCTGCCCCAGAGCGACAACGAGAGCGCTACTGCCAACTACTGTTGTTGATGTGCAATTACACTTTCGTTCTAGTACAGTATGGCAAAAAAGCATGTTTCCCAGGTTCACACGCGCCCCCTGGCATCACACCGCGCCCCCCCAGGGGGGCCCGCCCCACTATTTGAGAAGCACTGATCTAAACCAACAAGGAAACCTATTAGTATTAGCAGAATATCAACAGAGATGGAAAATTTGGAGTAAAAAAAAAAAGAAAAATTAGGCTATTAACTGCAACACATAACATATTTACTTCTCTGTGTTACCTTTTATTGTTTTGAAAATGATAGAAACATATTCACATGTTCAGGCATGTCCAGCAGCACTCCAGCCTCAACTGACCGGTCTGTTGTGTGGTTTGATGTACAGTGCAGATGGAACTGTTCCTACCTGAGGTTCATACATCCAGGGAACGTCGGCACACACATCTCCCGCTGAGCGCTTGAAGGTGTAGGCCGAGTAGACGGGCGTGTGCAGAGCCGTGTTATACAGCGTGACAAAGCGGGGTCTCTTATTGTAGTACTGACAGATGAAGCACAGGGACGGCTGCTCCAGGCCCCGTGGAGGTACTTCCAGGTAAAAGAACTGTTTGCATTCAGGAGGGAGGTCCCTGCTCACCTTACCCCAGACAATCAAGATGTTTGGAAGCACCACGAAGAAGACCCTGGTCCAGTCCAACACAGCAGCAGCCATGGCTCCTGAGAGACTTCTGTGGAAGAGCCTCGTGTTATCACGTGCAGTGTGCAAATAAGATGAGATACAGGCTGTACAGAGGACGGTTTATCCAAATTTCAAAACCTCATTCAACTGCAGATGTTGTGTTTACAAAGCAATAAATTTCCTGTTGCCCCAAACTGCACAAACTTTGTTCTCATTCAAATCAAATTCCGAAGAAAATGAAACTTTATTCTTCCTTTGCCAAAACAACCCAGAAGCAGATGAGCATTTCAAAAGCCGGAGTTAAACTTTGGAGTTAAACTAATATGTTGTTACCTCCTCAAAACACACCTGAAGTTGTGTTTTGTTTCATTCACACATGTTTGAGTAATCCTTTATTATTAGTTTGTCTACATCTCCAAATATCAAAACACTGTTTCATGTAGTGGTCATTTTCAAGTTAACAACTACTACCCCGATTTTATCTTTTGAAATAAATATGGAAAACAATAAGACAACAAATAACAAGCTTTGGCCCTTTAAGCCATTTAAGCCTTATGGTTGCTAGGTAACAGTTATGCATTTACCTGTATGTCTTATCTGCACTAAAAGCAGCACTAAAAAAGAAAGAAAGGAAGGAAGACTGGAATTTTTGAAGTACCATAATTTCCTCCACAGACAAAATCTCCAGTCTTGTTCTGCATAAAACCTGCTAACCCTGTAGTTTAGATCTCTACAAACATGTTCTGAAAAGGGCCCATATTCTGCTATTTTGTGATCTGTTTAATATTTCCTCGTCACAAACATCCCTGGAGTTGTATTTTGTCTCATTCACACATGCTTAACACACAAACTCTGCATATTTTAGCTGAAAATCATTGAAAACATTGTTCCACTTAGTGATGTCATGTGGTAATACACTGTCTTTTTAAACTCCACACACCTTCACTTGGATCATTTGGATCATTTCAGACCTGGAACTGCCATTCTCTCCTGAACTTAAAGGAAAAGTAACGTGTTTTTACAATTTGAGCCTTATTTCGGTAATAAAACAAGTTGTTTTACTCACCCATATCACTTTGGTGTCATATGGAGCATTTCCGGAGATGTTTTAGATTAGCGTTAGGCTAACGCCGTTAGCCTAGCGCGACTTATAGCCATAGCTCGGGGCATTCCCCAAACATGTAATATGCCCCGTGCGGGCTCCAAATAACACAAACTTTAGCACTTTTCAAATCATAGAAGATCGCTGTGTCAGGGTAGACTTTTAGTGGATTCCAAAACGGCCTGAAACCCGATATGCAGCTATAGTTTCATTTGATGACGTCATCAGAGAGGACAGTGCGCATGCGTGAACTCAGCTGTTTTGTAAACACCGCTAGTCCGAAAGAAGCTAACACGGTTCTGAACTTTACTTTTCTGTTGCGATATCGGGTTTCAGGCCGTTTTGGAATCCACTAAAAGTCTACCCTGACACAGTGATCTTCTGTGATTTGAAAAGTGCTAAAGTTTGTGTTATTTGGACACCGCAAAGTAATGCCCCGAGCACTCACGCTAACGGATACGGGATCATTAGTAGAACAGAACGGCTACAACATAACTTCTACAAAACTGCTCCAATTGACACCAAACTGCTATGGGTGAGTAAAACTACTTGTTTTATTGCCGAAAGAAGGCTCAGATTGTAAAAAACGTTACTTTTCCTTTAAGATAAAAGGAGCTGTTCACTTGAAAACTACCACTGCATGACATCACAAGGTGGAAAAGAGCACTTTGAGCTTTGGAAACATAGACAGACTAATATTAAAGTGTTACTCAAACATGCGTGAATGAAACAAAACACGACTTCGGGGATGTTTCTAAGAAGGAATCAACATTCCGACATGACAAAAAGCTCAAATGAGTCCATTTTGTGTAATATGGGCCTCTAAGCACACCAGCTTCAACCAGTATAAACACATCTTTGAGGCAGGCGCAGTATTTCAGTCACAGCTAGCCTAGCATAAAACCTCCTCTTTAAATATGCATGCTCTGAAAACTTGGTTGTGGTGCGCTCCCGGGGGCAGAGCAGGCCACAGCGGACTCTCAACCCACAAGTGCTCCAACCATCTGCTCCACATTACATCAGGACCTTAGCCCAATTCGATTACAGTCTGAGCCAGCGCGGCTAACGGCTAATGTGTGCGCACATGCGTGTCGGAGTGCATGGCTACGGCTAGGTTATCTTTTGTCCAAGTGGAATTAGCAGTGCCTGCCCCGATCCAAATGCGTCTGGATCGGGGCAGGCACTGACTTAATGTATTAAGATTTAATTTGACTTCTTTTGTATAGCGCATTTGAAACTGAGCATAAAAAAAACGATACTATAAAACAGGGGTCATCAAACTAAGGCCCGTGGGCCAACTCCGGCCCCCCCAGCCCCTCTGCTTCCAAACAGAACTGTTTTTTTAATGACTTTTTGGCAAATAATAAGATGTCAGTTGTAATTTGTTATTTTTTTTTTTCAATTAAAAAATAATATTTATATGCAGTATTTATATTTAAATAATTATATGACGGATTTACATTTGCCACCGAATTTGCTGCCGATTTTTTAAATGTATTTATTTTATAGGCTTATTTATTTGACTTTTATTAAGTCAAATTAACACAATAAATAAATGGAATATCTGTGGCATTTCAAATTAAAACAAAGTGTGAAGTACTTACTACGTTTGTAAACCACTAGTAATGATAAACAAGTATGTGCTAGGATTATGTGTTGAGTTAGTGGATGGCTGTGCCAGGCTAGTCATTTCTACTCCACCATGAGGCCTGCTGGTCATTTTAGTTTGGGTCATACAATGCTTTTATACGGCCTACCCGACCCTGACCCCCCATCACAGTCAGGAGAAATAATGTGGCCCTAAAGTTTGGTGACCCCTGCTATAAGAGTAGCCAAACATTGTATTGAATTGTATTGAAATATAAAAAACATGACACAAAACTGTACACTACACAAACTTTATACTTAGCAGCAGTAGTCGAGTTGTAAAATGAAACCAGGGGGGATGGTGAAATTTTTCATATTTTGGGGGTGGACAGGGCAGAATTAGAAGGTACTTTGTTAAAATGGAAATGCTTTTATAACAAAAAGTCCATATTATCATTCAATAATTCAATAATGCACAGGATATATGTTATCACATACAGTCTTGGCTTAGTCCTGGTTTAGTCCTGGTTTAGTCCTGGTTTAGTCCTGGTTTAGACCTGGTTTAGAAATGTTTTAGTCCTGGCTTAGTCTTAGTTTAGACCTGGTTTAGTTTTGGTTTAGTCCCGGTTTAGTCCTGGTTTAGACCCGGTTTAGATCTGGTTTAGTCTTGGCTTAGTCCTGGTTTAGACCTGGTTTAGTCCTAGTTTAGACCTGGTTTAGTGCTGGTTTAGACCCGGTTTAGATCTGGTTTAGTCTTGGCTTAGTCATGGTTTAGACCTAGTTTAGTCCTGGTTTAGTCCTGGTTTAGTCCTGGTTTAGACCTGGTTTAGTCCTGGTTTAGTCCTGGTTTAGTCCTGGTTTAGTGCCGAAATAGATGCAGAAATAATCTGATAATATGACTCACCCATAAGAACGTGGTCACTCCCAATAGTTTGTGTATCCATGTATGCACGTGTCACGGTCTTTAATAATCCGGAGCTCCGGAGAAAAGGACATATCCCGAACTTATCCCGTGTCCCGAGGCGAGAGTTCCTTCTTACGTAGCATTAACGTAGCAAGTTAAGGATTCTTATTCTCTTGGAAATGCCGCGTAAATATCACACAGCTCACTCACAGCTGATCGGT
>JAVJIX010000168.1:1992500-2022500 GCA_036785185.1 Paratrypauchen microcephalus | reverse complement strand
TATTATATTATATTATATTATATTATATTATATTATATTATATTATATTATATTAATTATATTATATTGTATTGTATTGTATTTTATTTATTATATTTATTATATTATATCATATTATATTATATTATATTATATTGCTCCCCCTGGAACCTGCTGTGATGCTGCAGGACACAGGAACACAGAGGAGGGGCACTTTTGTCCCACTGACTGTTACTCACCTCACACTGCCCTGACTTTTGTTTGAGCTTTTATGTTGTATTGATTTATTTATTTATAAATAAATTAATTAACTAGCACATTGTGTTACTGTGTATAAAAGTGCAGTAAAGGTTGTTTCATGTTTTAAAGTAAAATTTGCTTTGCCCCACAACAAATATAACGTCAAAGCAGCTCTTTTATCTCTGTAATCCAGGAAGTAGCATTAGCATAACGGCAAAACTCTGATCTGGTCTCGTAAAGTTGTGAAAAGCACTTATAAACTCATCATGACAAATAATTATGATTCTCTGTATGCATAAAGTATGTGAGGAATAACTTTTGAACACTGGTCCACTTTTAAATGAACCATTTCTGTTTTTCACATTTTTATGGTGGTCAGAATCAGGCAGAACAGCTTTAAGTGTACTGAAAGTGTGCTACATTCAGCTGATGTGTTATAAACGGCAGGGACTATGTTCAGGGTGAATGTTACACCATGGGTCTCCAACTTTTTTCCTGCAGTGAGCTACTTTCACAAAACGAAAAGGCCAGAGAGATACCCATTTTAACAGTTGTATGGAATTGAATAAATACAAGAGCCATGGAAAGTCTTAGATGGGGAACAGTTAGATGCCTATAAAACATAAACCATTATCCATTTATTAATGCATCAGAATTATATATTTACTGTGGTAATAGGCATTGGAGTTATTCTGCACAATACGTATAGTTCAGAAATCCCTTAGCAAGTTCCTAGGACGGGGGTGGAGAGTTAATGGTACAGGAGTCTGGTGGTCCACAGGTACAGGCTGGAGACCCCTGTGCTACACAGCATTACATGATAATTCAGCAGTTTTGCTTGGAACAAATGAAAAGGAAAAAAGATCAGCAGCTTGCTATAGTGTGATGTGCAGCTATCCATCAAAGTCAGAAGTCAGTTTCTTTTATTAAAGGGACAGTGTGTAAGATTTTTACCCGTTAATTACTGAAATTGAAGATACCCATTCAAAAATACATTGTTTTACTCACCCATAGCACTTTGGTGTCATCATGAAATCAGAGTATGTTTTAGATTTGCGATCTCCGTAATGTGAGTTCAATCAAACAAACATTTAAAAGGCGCTTTTCATACAAAATTGTAGCACAAAGCGCCTTACAGTGGTCAAGGATTAGAAGATTGACCTTTATTGATCTCGCACAGGAGAAGTTGTTTCTATAATTGACCCGGGGACCATCCCCATGATCCTGTTTTGTTATTTATGCTTTGGTCAGGCTGATGTGTTAGATATAGTCACATAAAAGGGGGATCTTCCCCATGCAGAGGCAGCCATTTTGAATACGAGAGCCGCAGAAGGACATTTGGGCTCCGCCTTCGCCTTCGGCAAGGCTCGTGGTTTTGGGTAAACAACACAAGCATGCTGCCGGATCAGACGTCGTAATGGATCTAACACGTGTTTTGGACTAAATTGTTTTACTGGATTTTATTTGCTGGATCCTTACAGACAGATTTCAGACCAAGCTTATGGTGAAATGCTGAGTTTGACCTGGGCAGAGCCTTCAAAGTTAAGCTTTGTGCTTTTCCGTTTTGTGCTTTTCCGTATAAAAGCCCCATGTGCTCGGGGAGTGATTGTTGTGCCGGGAAATGAGTTGCATAGTCAAAAAGAGGAGACTGTAAGGTTTCATTTGATGTAGTGTCATGGTACATGATCGGGAATGTGTGTTTTCATGAGAAAAGAAAAAAAAAAAGTGAACGGGGCCGCGTTTTATGTATACAGTAGTAGCGCGCGGTTCTTGCGCCGGTACGCGAGCTGTCCGCGCTACGGCGCGCCCGGGTGACCCTCGAGGTCTGCCGTAGCTAAAACAGGAAGTGCAATAGCACCATCCACCTATGCACCACGAATCCTACACACTGGGGCTTTAAATTATTTTAGATATATATTGGCATTTAAAAGGTGCTAATTATAAAATAATGATTCATGGGTGTCATAGATTATAACTACAGAGCAGACAAACACAGTAGGTCTTCTTTATGAGGTAGGTACAAGTGTAGTGCAAATTAGAGTTAAAATTATTCTTTTAAATTTTGGTCTATGAGCCTGTGGCACATGTCAATGAGGGGACACAGTTGTCTCTTTTCTCTCTTTCTTTGTGCTGACCCTCTCTTCTCTCTCTCTCTCTCTCTCTCTTTCTCTCTCTCTCTCTCTCTCTCTTCTCTCTCTCTCTCTCTCTCTCTCTCTTTCTCTCTCTCTATCCCTCCTCTCTTTTACATTTCCCTCTCTTCCTTATCAGATGCAGACAGAGGCAGACCCTGGTGGCCGTTGCCATATCTCTGGTCAAACACATTATACAACAGCAAACATTGAGTCTTTCAGGGTTCTGGTGAAATGGGGTCATATACGGGGGGCTGTCCACAATTCTATTAAAATATGTAAAAATAGTCAAACCTAGTTGGTCCAAATAGACAAATGTGTTCCACTAAAACTAACTGGAGGTGGAGAGCCATAGACCAGTGCATTCGACAGAGCTTTGATACAGTCTTTAATAAGGCTTGGAACATTGATTTCAGATCTGCATCACAATACACAAAATGCACAATGTTATTATTACTTAAATCTGCAATGAAAACTTCTCCATATCCTCCTGAGACTCGCCCATTAATTTGTGTCCTTGATGATTAAAAAAAAAAAAAATAATAATAATAATAATAATTAATAAAAAATATAAATAAAATACATAAATAGGTCAATAATACATAAAAAATAAAAATAAAACATAAAGAATTATAAATACAAATACATACATACATGAATAAATAAGAAATTAAAAGGGAGTCTAAAAACTTTTTGAGGCGACTGTAGAACCGACCAAAAAAATGTTTTTGTTAGGTTGTTAACTTGACATGGATTTAACACTACAGTGGTACCTCACCTTACGAACGACCCAACAAACGAAAATTCCAAGTTACGAAACGCGAAATCTCAAAAATTCAAATACAGTGAACCCTCGTTTATCGCGGGGGTTAGGTTCCAGAAATAGCCCGCAATCAGTGAAATCCGCGAAGTAGGACAATTTTATATTTTACAATTATTCTACATGTTTTAAGGCTGAAAACGCTTCACCAGACACATTATACACCGCTGACACGTGTGTTTGTTTTGGTACCACATATCCATGCCATGTGCGAAAGTCGAGTGGAAAGCGACCTGGATATCATTTTGGGCAAGACTCAAGCCAATGCTAACAGTGCCAAACCGCTAACAGACGCCTCTGAGCACCAGTCCTCACCACAAGACCAGGTAAGACCAACCTGCGCTCACAAGAGTTGGTTGCATTTCACCCCGGCTCCAAAATCAGACCGCTATCAATGCGTCGCCAATACTCCACAGCTCTCTAGGACGGGGTCGGGTTCGTCCTCTCGGCGTGACGGGGAAGAGCCACTGTCTCCTCTGTGCGCGCGAGTGTCCTCCCCCCGCTGCGGCTCCCTCGAATGCGGCTCTCCCCGCTGCGGCTCCCCCGGACGCCGCGCGGCCAGGCGCCAGGCCCGTCCATGTTGATTCTTGGCTCTTCCATGGTCCGGCTCGCACTCTCTTCCATGGCTCGTGCAAGTAAACAAAGGCCACACCTCCTGTCACCCAGGCGCTCTCGTGAAGGACATCAGAGACTCTGTCCCTACCATCCTGCGTCACCATCCCTGGTCTAGACCTGGTTTAGTCCTGGTTTAGACCTGGTTTAGTCCTGGTTTAGACCTGCTTTAGACCTGGTTTAGTCCTGGTCTAGTCTCTTAGCTAATCAGGGAGCAGGACAGAATGTTACACTGTAAAAAAAAGTTACACTATAAAAAAAAAAAAAAAAATTGGAAAAAAAAATTGGAAAAAAAAATCCGCGAAACAGCGAGGCCGTGAACAGTGAACCGCGATACAGCGAGGGTTCACTGTAATGCGCTCAGCCACACACATTATACGCTTTTCTCAGACTGAATTTAAACTTTTCTCACATTTGTCTCTGTTTAAACACTCAAACTTTCATAGATTTTCAACAAAATTATTAATAGTGAAGTGTGGGGGGAAGGGGGAGGGGGGGGGAGTGTGCTCAGCGGGGGACACGTGTGTGATAGCGCAGCATGACCCGGCGCGGGGCTGAGAGGACGAGACCCGTGCTCAAACCGTGCCTCCTCTAAAACAGGATTAAACCAGGTCTAAACCAGGTCTAAACCAGGTCTAAACCAGGATTAAACCACCGCGGCTCTTACCTGCGTTCGTTCATGCGCTCGGACTGCGTGCGGTCCCCTCCTCGCTGCTCGCCTCAGCTGTGACTCGTGAGAAACCAGGAAATAGACCCGCACGCGGCGCTTTAATCCACCTGGTCTAGTCCTGGTTTAGTCCTGGTCCAGTCCAGGTATAGACCTTGTTTAGACCTGGTTTAGTCCACGTTTAGTCCTGGGTCTACAGTCTCTTAGCCAATCAGGACCCAGAACACAGTGTTACACTATTAAAAAAAAGTTACACTATAAAAAAAAAACTTGGAACGGGGCCTTGGAACGAATCAGGCTTTTTCCATTGAAATAGCTACTCAACTTACGAAAGATTCACGTTACGAAACCACTTCTGGAACGAATTAATTTCGTACGGTGAGGTACCACTGTACTCCAGTCCATTACAGAGGACATGTTACAACATTATGAATAAAAACAAAATTAACAAAATGTAAATGCTAAAGTGTTCGTTTTCGACCAAACAAACTTTGTCCAGTTGACACATTGAATTTCTCCTTTTATCATACAAGCAATAATATTGAGTTCTAAAATGGAATACCTCTACCTATGTCATGAACTGTCATCAGTGGATGACTCATTCAAGTTTGTCTCATTCTCAGTATATGGACAAGCCTCATGTGAAGCTCAGAACCTCCAGAATTCCCTCCCTGAGCTGCAGAGGCTGCACTAGCACTGACTCATGACTAGCTGCAGGTGCTGGGGTTTAGGAAGTGACCATTCAGATCAGAATTGTGTTGATTTACTTCCAAATAGAAAATTAAAATAATAATAATAATAATAATTTAGATACACTTTTTTCTTCGGGTCCCAGGAGGATATGATTATTTGGGCTAATTCAGCTGGAGGTCTGAGGGCCAACAAAAATTGGTCTGAGGGCCGCATTTTGCCCCTGGGCCATAGTTTGACTGTCCTAACCAGATTTTATACTAATCCATGTCTGTGATCCTCAATGAGCAAAAAAAATGTATGTGAAGCCCTGTTTATGGCTCACTTGCGCCCCCCTCAGGCGCATCCTGTCTGTCCTCTGTGTTTGGAGGTAAATGAGCCACAGCCCAGTGGGACCTGCCTCACACAGAGCAGTGTCTCTCTGCACACACTCAGCTCAAATTGACATTGGCCCTGGGTCTGTCTGAGGCATACGTCTTGTGAGTGTGCTTTATGAGTATGTGTGCATGCAGAGGAGTGATGGTGCTTCCTGTTGCCGTGCCATGTCTAATATATGCATAGAACAGTTCCACACATGTGCACAGATAGAATAGATTTTTTTCTGACGTCGAAGGAAACAATCATATCCATAATCATGTTTTCTTTGTCTAGATTTGCCGCAGAGGACATGTTTTGTTGGTTCTCGTGAGAAACTAAAAGGTCACACAGCCCAAATCATGCACATGAGGTAAAATCCTCCAGCTGAGGTCTGGTGCGAGGTCCCTGCACCCACTGTTCCTGACAGGCTTCATCAGTGGCATTGAAGGATGGGTCAAATGCAGGAGACAATTTTCTTTACGAGGACAATAAAGTGTACCTTATAGTGCTTTACATTTGCATCAGTCAAGTGGCAGTTTGTGATGTAATGTAGAAAACAAAAAGTTGTAAAATACAGGCAATAATACGAAGCACTGAAACAGGACCCCACCAATGGGTACAAAAAGAAGATCATTGATTGCTTACAGAAGTTGAGGAAAGAAGAAGTCATTGATCTACAACTGTATTACAGACTGTACCCTGGTGATGCTATCCCGTGCATCTATGGCCTCCCCAAGATTCACAAACAAGGAGTACCCCTCAGACCCATTGTGTGTAGTGTTGACTCTATCACATATAATTTGGCCAAACACCTTAAAACAATCTTGGCTCCATTGTTGGGTAACACGGAGCACCACACTGAGAACACAGCCGAATTTGTAAACAAAGTTAAGTTTCTCCAGTTTGGTCAGGATGAGACAATGGTTTCCTTTGATGTAACCTCTCTTTTCACCTGTATCCCCACAGCTGTAGCGGTCGAAGCAGCGAGAAGGAGTTTACTACAGGATTCCAAGCTAGAAGAGAGAACCAAACTTTCACCTGACCAAATCTGCCAACTGCTGGAAATTTGTCTGAATACCACCTATTTCCTTACCTGGCCAGCCAAATGATATCTCTCTGTATTTCCTATACAGCGCGATACCATTTGGGCACCCTCGCTCCACCCTCGCTCCTCCGGTTAACAACGGACTCCGCGATTCTGATTCGTTCAAAGATGGTGACATCAGTGCACCCGCCTTTGCCCGCAAAGTCACTCTTAGGCAGCGGAAGTTCCTCCTCAGTTTTGAATCAAGATGGCGCAATCTCTGATTGGTTCACTTAGCTGTCTGTCTACGCGCAACTGCAGCGCATTTTGGACCAAGCGTTACCAGACTCACTCGCTGGTACAGCGATGAGTCATGGATTCTTCCAGGCAACCTGTTTCCAGTTCAGAGGGAACTTTTACAGGCAGATCCATGGCTGTGCGATGGGCTCACCGGTCTCCCCTATCATGGCTAATTTATACATGGAACAATTTGAACAGAGTGCTTTAGCTTCATATCCAGGCTCTCCGCCCACACACTGGTTTCGTTATGTTGATGATAATTTTTCTAAAATCAAAATTCAAGAATTGGAACCTTTTACTGCACATATCAATTCTGTAGATCCGAACATCAAATTCACCCGTGAAGATGCCAAGGATAACACATTGGCATTCTTAGATTGTGCAGTAACGATAGGAGGAGACCGGGGACTCCAAGTCTTCAGTCTTCAGGAAGCCCACACACACAGACCAATACCTGCTTTTTGATTCACACCACCCACTGCAGCACAAACTGGGTGTTATTCGGACATTACAACACAGGGCCCAAGTGGTTCCCACAAGCACAGAGGGTAAGGAGAAAGAAGAACAACATGTGCAGGAAGCCCTCTCTGTTTGTGGATATCCTAAATGGGCTGTCAACAAAACCAAGAGACACAAGGGCAAGAAACAAGACAACAGAGAATCCGAACCCAGGAGGAAAGGGGTAGCGATTCCGTACCTGGCCGGCGTTTCGGAAAAACTACAGAGGATTTTCAGACAATATGAAATCCCAGTTTATTTCAAACCCACAAACACTTTAAGACAAAAACTGGTCCACCCAAAGGACAGAACACCGAGCCACAAACAAAGCAATGTGGTCTACTCCATTCAGTGTAGTGAAGACTGCAGTGAGCGCTATATTGGAGAAACCAAGCAGCCACTTCACAAGAGGATGTACCAACACAGACGGGCGTGCCAGAGTGGACCGTCATCTGCCGTACATCTTCACCTAGAAGCCGCGGGCCATTCTTTTGAGGACAGTGAGGTTCAGATCTTAGCCAGGGAAAAGAACTGGTTTGAGAGGGGAGTTAAAGAGGCTCTTTTTGTCAAAAAAGAGAATCCTTCTCTGAACAGAAATGGGGGAGTTAGACATAACTTGTCTCCCATCTATAATTCGATTCTCAAACCAAAGTCAAAAACAGACAAAGAAACATTAGGACAGACAAGCCATTGCAGAGGGGTGGAGAGGGTTGTTTGCCTTGAATAGGGAGACGAAAATGGACGCCAGAGAAATTTGAAATACAAAGAGACAGATTAGTTGATAGTTTCAGAGCTATTTCAGTGTAGTGAGCGCCTCCTAGGGCTTATACATATGCTAATACTAGATGCCAGAGGAATTCGTAAAACAAAAGAGACAGAGTAGCTGGGATAGTTTCAGAGCTTTTTCAGTGTAGGGAGCTCCTCCCTGCAGCGAGATATAAACAGGGTCTAACCAGCACTAGAACCAGAACTGACGAAGCCTCTCGGATGAGCGGCGAAACGTTTTCGACCAAACAAACTTTGTCCAGTTGACACATTGAATTTCTCCTTTTATCATACAGGCAATAATATTGAGTTCTAAAATGGAATACCTCTACCTATGTCATGAACTGTCATCAGTGGACGACTCATTCAAGTTTGTCTCATTCTCAGTATATGGACAAGCCTCATGTGAAGCTCAGAACCTCCAGAATTCCCTCCCTGAGCTGCAGAGGCTGCACTAGCACTGACTCATGACTAGCTGCAGGTGCTGGGGTTTAGAAAGTGACCATTCAGATCAGAATTCCAGCATTGAACCTGGCAACGTAAACGAGAGACTTGTGTGAGGCTGATTCTGCTTTCTGATTGGAGAATCGTCTTGAACCAAAACACCAAATTATAACCTCCATTTTACACTATTTCCTGATTTTGGTTATAATGCTGTTTCCTGGAGTTGTGTTTTGTTTCATTCACACATGTTTAACACACAAACCCTGTACAGTTAGGCTGAGTTCTTCTCTCAAACAGAAAACACTTTGTTCCACCTTGTGATGTCATATGGTGATACAGGAAGTGCTTTTTAAACCATACACCTTCTTCTCTAGAATCATTTGGATAATTTCAGCTCTAGAATTCCCAATATCTACTGAACTAAAGCTAAAACTTTCAAATTAAAAGGTAATTACAGAGCAGTTGGAGCTTTGGAGAGACAAACTAATAATGAAGGATTACTCAAACATGTGTGAATTAAACAGAACACAACTCCAGGTATGTTTTTGAGCAGGTAACATGACTTAAAGCTCACAAGAGTCATTTTTGTGTAATATTGGACATTTGAGAATAAATGGGCATCAGTCAGAGCTTCCATATTGAATCCAGGACACAGTTGTTGTGGTGTTTTGTGTGTCTGTGTGGTACTGAGACAAGCTGGTGCCTGTGTGCTGCTGTTGTCAGGTGTGACCCTCCGTGCCGGATCACAACGCCGCCTGTTGTCATGGCGACGGCTGAAGGACCACCACATGGAGCACAGCAATCAGCCGAGGGAGCGTGCAGCCGAACAAAGGGACCATGATTTCAAGTCTACTCTTGGAGCATTTACTCCAATTTGACCAGAGATGCAGCAATCAAAACAAAATCATAATTTGAATGGTCGCAATTAGAAAATTACAAATGCTCCAATTAGGTAATATAATGTTCCTTGCAGAGAATTGAATTAGCAGTCTCCATGGGGTATTGTTCTGTGGAAAAGCTGCTATTCCTGTATTTTACAGCTCTACAAACATGTTCTGAAATGTTCCCTGTGTCACTCCCTGTGTTTCCACCGAGTGTGGAGTGAATAATGATGACCACAGTGGAGCGCTTTAAGGGTTAAATGTAAAGCATTATTATTAGAAGATTTGAACTGCAGCAACTGGTCTCTTTATTTCATATAAAATTAGACATATTGTGCCTGTGCATGCTCTATAGCTATAATCTATGGCACCTGTGAATCATGATCTTATCATTTGAACATTTTAAATGGCAATATTGAGCTAAAACAACTTGGGAAAAAAAAGTTGGCTAATTTCAGTGTTAGAAAACTGCGGTGCCCAACGGGAGCTGACGTCTCCATAAACGTCATCACAACAAAAAACTGGCACCTTCTATGGCTAGGCGTAACATAACTGAATAGGTCTGCTTTAAAGAGATCTGTTATAAAAAAATGTATTTTTTAGAGCTTTTAACTAAAGTTACTCCGATCAGGATTTTAGAGCCTGAGCACCGATAATAATAATAATAATAATAATAATAATAATAATAATAATAATAATAATAATAATAATAATACATAGTACTTGTATGACACTCAAAGATGCTTCACATAGATACAAACACAAACACAAATGAAAGAAACAGATAAACAGGAGATGCAGTTATTTAAAAACTGAACAGGTGAGTTTTTAGGGCTTTTTTGAAGATGGGGAGGGAGTTCCAGAGGGTGGGGACAGCGGTGGAGAAGACCCTGTCCCCCCATGTCTTATGTTTAGACCTGGTGGGGGGAGACAGGAGGTTGGCGTCAGCTGATCTGTGGGCACAGGCAGGGGTGTGGCGGTGGAGGAGCTCAGAGAGGTGGGGGCCAGGTTATGGAGGGACTTATACGCAGTGGTGAGGAGTTTGAATTGGAGGGATGGGGAGCCAGTGGAGATCTTTGAGGACAGGGGTGATGTGTTCACGGGAGGAGGTGCGAGTGAGGAGGCGGGCAGCAGAGTTCTGGATGTACTGGAGTCTATTGAGGAGTTTGGAGGTGAACCGTAGAGCAGGCTATTGCAGTAGTCGAGGCGGTAATGACAAAGGCGTGGATGAGGGTTTCAGCAGACTGAGGGGAGAGGGATGGGCGGAGGCGAACGATATTGAATTCTTGATCATTACGGTCGATACCGAAAAATAATATAGGTGTTTAATAATATCGAGCTTGACCAAAAAAAAGTTTCAACATCAACATCATTTTCTGTTAATTAAAGGGACAGTGTGTAAGATTTTTACCCGTTAATTACCGAAACTGAAGATACCCATTCAAAAATACAGTGTTTTCCAAGCCTTTTCACTTCCATCATGAAATCAAAGTATTCTGTTGGACTTAGATATACCTGCATAAAAGGGGGATCGTCCCCATATAGAGGCAGCCATTTTGATTACGAGAGCCGCAGAAGGACGTTTGTGCTCCGCCTTCGCCTTTTCTTTATACAGTAGTTGTCAAAGAGCTCGTGGTTTTCACACAACGAGATAGTACGCGTTTGGATAAACAACGACAAGCATGTTGCCGGATCACACTTACTCCACACATACATCGCAGGAGCAAGTACCTTCATCTAAGAGGAAAAGAAGAAGGACATAGTACCTACCGCGGCTGGGGCTTTGTTGCAGCGCGGGCCTGCACCCCGGGTTCAGACCGACCTCTGCCCTCCGCGGTCCGGTTCCCGATTCCCCCCACCCGCACACAGCGCCGGGTGCGCTTCACACGTGCATGCGGTTCGTGCGCGGCTGCCGGAACCCACCTCCGGGTACGCCGAGCTGTCCGCATTACAGCGCCCGGGTGACCCTCGAGGTCTGCCGTAGCTAGGACAGAAATTGCAATACCCACCATCCACCAATGCACCATCAATCCTACACACTGTCCCTTTAAGTCAATAATATGCCTCTATGTACCCATCAGTCACCTGTGGGTGATCAATACGTCTGATCGGCCCTTTTTGTCAATCATGTTATTTTTGCCTTGATCGCCAATCATTGATCGGCCGATCAATAATTGGCGACTATTTAACCTTCATGTCATAGTAGTTTCCTTTCTCATTGACCCACTCAAGTTTTATTTAGAGTGATTCGTGCATATATGAGCAATCTTTATTCTTCTGTTTTCAAGATATTCATTGCTCTGATCTACCCCGTTTTCACTGCCACCAGTACACACTCACTGTGACGTACGCACTTCACTGCCACCAGTACACACTCACTGTGACGTACGCACTTCACTGCCACCAGTACACACTCACTGTGACGTACGCACTTCACTGCCACCAGTACACACTCACTGTGACGGACGCACTTCACTGCCACCAGTACACACTCACTGTGACGTACGCACTTCACTGCCACCAGTACGCACTCACTGTGACGTACGCACTTCACTGCCACCAGTACACACTCACTGTGACGTACGCACTTCACTGCCACCAGTACACACTCACTGTGACGTACGTACTTCACTGCCACCAGTACACACTCACTGTGACGTACGCACTTCACTGCCATCAGTACACACTCACTGTGACGTACGCACTTCACTGCCATCAGTACACACTCACTGTGACGTACGCACTTCACTGCCACCAGTACACACTCACTGTGACGGACGCACTTCACTGCCACCAGTACACACTCACTGTGACGTACGCACTTCACTGCCACCAGTACGCACTCACTGTGACGGACGCACTTCACTGCCACCAGTACGCACTCACTGTGACGTACGCACTTCACTGCCACCAGTACACACTCACTGTGACGGACGCACTTCACTGCCACCAGTACACACTCACTGTGACGGACGCACTTCACTGCCACCAGTACGCACTCACTGTGACGTACGCACTTCACTGCCACCAGTACACACTTCATTCCAATTTCCTTTTCTTTATCAGTGATACACATAGGATTTAGCAGTTTTGCGCAGCATGGTCTGGAAAAGCTGTATTTTACTGACGCTCCCATTGGTTGAGTTATTTTAGATCAAGATTGTGATATAAAATGTCCAAATTATAAAATAATGATCTTCGGGTGGGGGCTGGTGCATTCTGGGCAGTAGATCTGTTTGGACTGCTGCCCCCGCAACCCAGCAGTGGCGGTTCTATATTGAATTACTCCCTGGGCGAGACCCCCTCCGAAAAAAAAACTACACAAGCCCCCCACCCCCACCCCACCACCACCCACCCCCACACAAGGAATGAAAAAAACAAAAAAACACAACATTTACCACAAGCAGCCATGTTTAATTGTCATTATAGAGTGGTTCTCATTATCACAACTTTCAAAAAAATATAAGTTATTATAACTTAAATAACATAAATAAAAAAAATTATATTAAAAAAACACAATGAATACAAAAAAATACAATAAACTCTACACATAAAAGTGGCAAAAATATATACAATCAGATATATAAATAAATAAAGTATGCAGTGTTGGGAAAGTTCATTTTCTACATGAACTAGTTCAAAGTTCAGCTCACACATTTCAAAATGAACTAGTTCGTTCATAGTTCATAATTGTTTATAGTTAGTAGTCCGTTCATAGTTCCAAAAATGAACTAGTTCATAGTTCTTCTTTTTTTTCCAATACATTGCTGCGAGCTATTATTTTTCAATATCATTGCCAAAGCCCATATTGAACCATAGACAGCAATTATTATATCAGTTTGAACAATCAAATCATGTGTTATTCATGTGTTATCTCCATCTTCAGATCAAATTTCACATCCTTATCCAACTATAATGGTCCCCATAATGATAAAACACCTGCAATTCAACATAATAAAGAAAATACTTAAATATCCCCCATATGATATGACTTAATTAACTAAGAGACTTAAGAAAACCAAATAAACCCACAAATTAACATTAGTGATTCCCCCTTTAATGTGGCCCCCTTTAGCGCACCACTCTGCGCTGTTTCTCGCAAGACCAGGAAGTGCCGCAGTTTGGCCCCTGAACAAGAGCGCAGGAGGAGGAGAAGGTCGGGAGAGCATGAGGGGAACAGAGTCCAGAGAGCAGGAAACAGTTTGTAAGCACTCCTGCAGGAGCAGAGAAAGGTCTGAGGCAAACCAGGCGGAGCGAGAGGGAGAGAGGGAGAGAGGGAGAGAGGGAGAGAGGGAGAGAGGGAGAGAAGTGGCGTTGGCTCTGCGGCTCTGCAGATATTATTGTTCTCAACAGGGGCGCCTGCAGCCAGAGGGGGCGCCAATTTGCCAATTTCCTACACAGTGATATGATAGATAATAATTTTTTTTTTCAAGCGCTCGGTATGGCGCCCCTCACGAAGTTGCGCCCTGGGCAATTGCCCCCCCCCCAAGAACCGCTACTGCAACCCAGAAATGGAAAAAGCGGAAGAAGATGGATGGATGGATGGATGGTGGATCTTCAGGTGTCATAAATTTGAACTATAGAGCACACACAAGCACCCCTAGCAGCTTCACAGCAGTTTCGGGTTCTATTCCCAGATTTCTGTGCAGAGTTTGCATCTTCTCCCTATGTCTGGGAAGGTTTCCTTTGGGTGTGGGTGGGATTCCTTCCTTTTTCTTTCTGTTTTCCCCCATCAACCCAAAACATGCATAACAAATGCTCCAGCTAATGTAGGCCTGACCAAGACTAGCTCAACATCTGGAGATGGATTGCTCCTGATGAGGTCGGTAGCCAGGCAGTATTGAAGGATGGGTCAAATGCAGAGGACAAATTTCTCTACAGGGACAACAAAGTGTACCTTAGCGTAAACAACACGTCTTCTTTGAAATATATCTTCAAAAGATATCAAAATTGTGTTTTGAAATCCAAAATGTTCTTTCCTCCAAGAAAACAAAGATGACTCCTATAGCACCACATCTTCAGTTTGAAAATGCCCCAAAATTCTGTGAGCGCTCTTCAGCACTCCATTCGGTAAGTAAAGACTGTAATCGGACTGAGGAAAACATCTTAAAACACAACTGCAATTTCATCCAATCGCAGAGTCCAAAGAGCAAGAGCAGAAAGCCTCTTAGACGCCGCAGTTACACACACAGCTTGTGCATGTGTATAATCAGAGTTACCAACATCTCTCCATCTTCTCTCCATCATCACGACATGCTCATTAATCCATTTGTTCAGTGTACTTTCTCCATCTGCTCTCACGTCTGGTAGAAGGAGACAGCACAAAGAGACACATTTTCTTATACATTTTTACCTTTGAGTGGTGAAATGTGTTGGACCACACATCTGTAAGAGGAAACAAATGAAAAATACTTCACCTGGAATATAGTTATTTTACATAAAGCTTGTATTCTGAATGCTGATGACGAGTTTGGAACATTTAAAGCCCCAGTGTGTAGGATTCGTGGCGCATAGGTGGATGGTGCTATTGCACTTTCTGTTTTAGCTACGGCAGACCTCGAGGGTCACCCGGGCACGCCGTAACACGGACAGCTCTCGTACCCGCGCACGAGCCGCGCGCCACTACTGTATAAATAAAACGTGGTTTTATTTATAAAACCCCAGTTTTTTTGTTTTTTTTTCTCATGAAAACACACATTCCCGATCATGTACCATGACACTCTACACATCAAATGAAACCTTACAGTCTCCTCTTTTTGACTATGCAATTCATTTCCCTGCACAACAATCACTCCCCGAGCACATGGGGCTTTTATACGGAAAAGCACAAAACGAGGTTAGCTTACCTTAGAATGCTTTGCACAGGTCAAACTCTGTATTTCACCATAAACTTGCTCTCAATTTGTCTGTAAGGATCCAGCGAATAAAATCCAGTAAAACAATTTAGTCCAAAACACGTGTTAGATCCATTACGACGACTGACCGGCAGCATGCTTGTGTTGTTTACCCAAAACCACGAGCCTTGCCGAAGGCGAAGGCGGAGCCCAAATGTCCTTCTGCGGCTCTCGTATTCAAAATGGCTGCCTCTGCATGGGGAAGATCCCCCTTTTATGTGACTATGTCTAAGTCCAAAAGAATACTTTGATTTCATGACGGAAGTGAAAAGGCTTGGAAAACAATGTATTTTTCAATGGGTATCTTCAATTTCAGTAATTAACGGGTAAAAATCTTACACACTGTCCCTTTAAGATATTTAATTTTTTTTTTTTTTGGGGGGGGGGGGTTCTGAACAAACTTGTATAGAGCCAGTGGCATGGCTTAGTGGGCAGGTGCATGATGACCAGGACTTTTAATGCTCCTTTTTGTAAAGCCAGGGCATCCAGCGACTTCCGCACAAGTTATAATGTTTCAGATTTGTATAGCATTTTTTTATACATTTTACAGTGCAGTATTCATTCAGAATTCATAAACTGCTATTGTAGCCACTGCTGCCCTGGTGCAGGCTGACAGTAATGGCACTGTGGGTGAAGTGTCTTGCCTAAGGACACAACAGCAAAGCCACTGGTACCCCACTGTGACAGCTGGTATTCCCAGCACTCTCACATCCAAGTATCTAACCAGGCCCAGCCCTGCTTAGCTTCTGAGATCAGAAAAGATCACGCTTTGACAAGAAAACACTGCCACATGAATTTTGAGGACTTTTATTTCACAGACTGTGGTCGTGAGGAGCCTAAACCCCCCGTCGTAAATGAGGCCCTCCCTCAGACATAGGCGCTCTGGGGCAGAGTGCAGCACAGAGGATATAACATGTGGTGGAATTACAGTATTAGTGTTAAAGGAAAAGTAACATTTTTTTTACAATTTGAGCCTTATTTCGGTAATAAAACAAGTTGTTTTACTCACCCATAGCACTTTGGTGTCATATGGAGCACTTCCAGAGATGTTTTAGCGCGACTTCTAGCCATAGCTCAGGGCATATAATATATTCCCCAAGCATGTAATATGCGGGCTCCAAATAACACAAACTTTAGCACTTTTCAAATCATAGAAGCCCGATGTCTTAGTCTATGATTTTGTTTGAAGCAAAAGTGGCCCTTTATCCATAGTTTACAGCTTTGTGTTTCATGTTTGGGTCCCGGGAGCTGAGAGCACAGTCCGCACATGCGCACTGGCCTCCTCATCTACTCGAAACTATGGATAAATCTCGGATTACAGGCCACTTTTGACCACACGAAATCGTAGGCTAAGACATCGGGCTTCTGTGATTTGAAAAGTGCTAAAGTTTGTGTTATTTGGAGACCGCAAATAAGTGCCCCGAGAACTCACATGATGGAGATCGCAAATCTAAAACATCTCTGGAAGTGCTCCATATGACACCAAAGTGCTATGGGTGAGTAAAACAACTTGTTTTATTACCGAAATAAGGCTCAAATTGTAAAAAACATTACGTTTCCTTTAATGTCTCAAGAGATTGAAATGCTCCAACTTGCGGCATTATTATCAAGTTGTTCAAATGTCCATTGTCTCTTTGTTCTCCTTCCTCAACTGGACCACCTTCCTTTTATGTAGTAGCATCTAGGTGGTCCTGCATGTTCCCAGTGCTCCTGAGCACAGTCCCATCGCCCCCTCCCTCTCATACGTCTCGCACTGCTGAATAGGCACTGATTTCTAAAGAATATCTGTGTGAATTATCAGAGCTTTAATGAAAGCGCCGCTCCTTTGTGCAGAGAGCTCAGGCAATCAGACTATGAGATGGAGTTCTTGTACTCACACACATGTGCCGTCAAATCAGAGCCATTCTTTCCATGGGAAATATTTCACAAACCCTGCTCGCCTTTTCACGCAATGTGATACACTTATGTATGTCTCGATGTAGGGCCATCTGCTGAGCCAGCCTCTGCTGTACATGAAGAGTGAACACGGTCTCCTCAGAAGAAGGTCATAGGTTCGAATCCCAGACTGAGTGGGTGTTTGTGTCACTTTAAATAGATTTTTCATATAGGCCAATGTCACAACAACAATCATCTCACATGCTTTATTAAAAACCCAATACACATAGACTGTATAAGTATGTATTGTCCGATAATCAGGAGGTGTGCCGCATGCCAGTTGTTTTACCGTCTGCAATGCCTATAACTGATTCCACACTATTTCTGACAAGCTGATGGACTGAACCAGGACTGGACCAGGACTGGACCAGGACTGGATCAGGACTGCACCAGGACTGAACCAGGACTGAACCAGGACTGGACCAGGACTGCACCAGGACTGGACCAGGACTGGACCAGGACTGAACCAGGACTGAACCAGGACTGGACCAGGATTGAACCAGGATTGAACCAGGACTGAACCAGGACTGAACCAGGACTGAACCAGGACTGGACCAGGACTGGATCAGGACTGCACCAGGACTGAACCAGGACTGGACCAGGACTGAACCAGGACTGGATCAGGAGTGAACCAGGACTGAACCAGGACTGGATCAGGACTGAACCAGGACTGAACCAGGAGTGAACCAGGACTGAACCAGGACTGGACCAGGACTGAACCAGGACTGGATCAGGACTGGATCAGGACTGAACCAGGACTGCACCAGGACTAAATCAGGACTGATGCAGAACTAAACAATTGGGCTTCATCATATAATATTCTCTTTTAAAGTCCTGTTCCTGATTTTATTCATCTATTTGAGCAAAATGTGTCTTGCCTCAGTACACATACATTTTGTAAGTGGCTTTTGAGGTCAAAATAAGTCAGCTGTGTGCTGTCTGCATCTAATTATAAATTATTTCATTGTCTGATAGGACAGTGCATGTTAGCATGCTAGTTGTTTTTAACCATTATGACAAAACTAAGCTTATGTCTCCAAATGTTGTGGAAAGTGCTTTTAAACTCATCATTGTGAATAATTAGGATGCTCAGAATGCACAAGGCAAGGGAGGGATAACTTCAAACTGTTTAAAATGAAATAGTTCTTAGTTTTCATGGTTGAAGTAAATTTTTTGTTTTAGTACAGTAAAAATCAAGTATAGTGCCATTTAATTCCTCACATCTCAATAAAATAGTTTTTAGTCTTTTGGTGGTACATTTGGCAGTAAGACTGATAATTCATGTGTAATGTGATTGGTAAGACGTTCATGCAGATAAAAGGGTTACAGCTTTAACAGTTGGTGGCATGGTGCTGTTGTGTCTTTGAGTAAGACACCAACATGACCCCTCCACCCCAATACCAAGAGTACACGGTATTTTCTGAATGAGTGTGCTTGCATGAATATCATAGAACAGTGTGGCAGTGTGTGAGTGTTTTACATCAGGTTTGCAGTAGTGTGGTGCCTCCTTGCCTGAGGACAGGTCACAGGTGTACTTCAAACTGATCTCAACAATAATGAATTTTACCGACAACTCTGAAGGTCAAACACTGTGCTTTATTATCAACTCTTAAAATGAATTCAGACACAGTTTGTATAATTTCACATTTCTGACCATACAAAACATTTCAAGGCTCCAAAACAGTCCAAAACGTGACTGAAGATCTTTTCTTCATTAGGTCTTCTATTCTGATTATACTTCAGCTTCTTATGTACAGAACTCTGTTTGTGTCATACATTCACAGTTTGAGCTGCACTCTGCTCCTTCCTCATTAGTGTCTCGTGATATTGCTGGTTTAAACAGATTATAGCCGTGTCTCAATTCACAGTGTGCACAGTTCGGAGTGTGGTTTTAAGTGCACTCTGGACTGTGCTGTGAGATCTATTCTTTATGCTTGAAGTGTTCTTTATATCTAGTCTTTTATATCCCTGGGTTTTAAGTTACTTACTGTGGGAACCGTCTCACCTCACCATTTGTTTCTCCATATGTTGTATACCTCATTTGTGGCTATAGGTTATAAAAGGCTGTAAACTAACTTGGGGTGTGTGTCCCTTCCTGTGGGTTGTATACATAGGGTGCTGTAAACAGCTAATACTACATTTACTGTGGGGTTGTGTTGTGACAGTTGTTGTCTGATTGGTTGACCTCACTATTGGACACTCTTCTCATGTAAAGCTGGGAGTTCCTCTATGAGCCTTATATGGTCTGCATAGTTAAACTATTCTCCTATAGGTTCGCTGTTGCTGATGTCATTATATTCAACAGTCTGTACTGTATTTAAAGACAGCCCCTTGTTGTCATTGGTGTGTGAGGGGAGGGCCCCCACTTCGTCCCTCTTCACAGCCGACGTCTCTCTGCTGACAACATGGATGCTGAAGATGTCTGATGTCACCATTTCGTTTGTATTCTGCTATTTTTACATTAAAATGCTGAATAACCTCAACCTCGATCAATGCCTTCCTTCAGACCTCTTACAGACCCAATTTCCGAAACTCACAGTACACACTTGCACAGTCCGGAGTGCAGTCCGCGGACCACATGGGCATCGGGGAAATGGGATAGGTCCCGCAACTAACAGATGCAGCCGCTGACTCCATTTTCTCCCGTAAATGAAGTAGCATGCTGGGATATATGACTGCACGAAGTTGGTCCACGCCCCGATTTCCATGGAAATGACTTCGGATGTCAGGGTGCATTTTAACTGTGCATGGGACAAAAACGAAATGGGACAGCAGTTGTCGCGCCGGAAGTGACATACGCGCCGTTAAAACCACACTCCAAACTGTGCACACTGCGAATTGAGACACGGCTTTTGGCTCTGTCTTCCAACTTGGACCAATAGGACAACAGCACCATCTGCAGTCCCACTTCTTCAGAACCGTATCCTAGGTGTGAGAAAGTTGGTCTGTAATTATGCTATAATTCGGACATTTTAAATCTCAATATTCATTAAAAACAACTTAATAAAAGAAACAAGTGTGCTGACTTCAGCATTGGAAAACTCTGGTGCCAGTGGGAGCTGACATTGACGTAAACACCATCTTAACAAAGAGCTGTGCAGTTGTGGGCCCCTCCTATGCGTAGCTGTACATTCTGTACATTACATTAGAGAACAGAGGATTTTTTTCTTCTTTTTCATTTGTACCAAAATGACTACACAATGTTGCTCAAACCTACGTTTATCAGCAATCTAAAGGAGAATTAACGTTTTTTACAATCTGAGCCTTATTTCAGTAATAAAACAAGTTGTTTTACTCACCCATAGCACTTTGGTGTCATATGGAGCACTTCCAGAGATGTTTATATCCGTAACGTGAGTTCTCGAGGCATGTAATATATGCCCCGTGCGGTCTCCAAATAACACAAACTTTAGCACTTTTCAAATCATAGAAGCTCAATGTCTTAGTCTGCACTTTCGTTTGAGTCAAAAGTGGCCTGTAATCCGAGATTTATCCATAGTTTACAGCTTTGCGTTTCATGTTTGGGTCCCGGGAGCTGAGAGCGAAATAAGATGTGACTCCGCACATGCGCACTGGCGTCCTCATCTACTCGAAACTATGCGTGAAGAGTCCCTCAGTCGTCCAGGTAGAATCCATGATAAAAGAAGAAATTCAATTTGTCAACTGGACAAAGTTTGTTTGGTCGAAAACGTTTCGCCGCTCATCCGAGAGGCTTCATCAGTTCTGGTTAGAGTGCTGGTAAGAGACTTGCTTATATCTCGCTGCATATCTCTACTTTCCGGAACTATCTTGCCTATTGGTTTCTGTCTTTTGTTTCTCTGGCGTCTGGATTAGCATACTGTACCTACACGACTGTTTTTCACACCTCTGGCCCTGACCTGGCTAGCCCTATTGTTCCCCTGTTTGCTTGATCTAGGCTTAAGAATGGAATTATAGATGGGAGACAAATTATGTCTGACTCCACCATTTCTGTTCAAAGAAGGATTCTCCTTTTTGACAAAAATTGCCTCTTTAACCCCCCTCTCAAACCAGTTCTTTTCCCTGGCCAAGATCTGAACCTCACTGTCCTCAAAAGAATGGCCCGTGGCTTCTAGGTGAAGATGAACGGCAGATGACGGTCCACTCTGGCACGCCCGTCTGTGTTGGTACATCCTCTTGTGAAGTGGCTGTTTGGTTTCCCCAATGTAGCGCTCACTGCAATCCTCACTACACTGAATGGAGTAGACCACATTGCTTTGTTTGTGGCTCGGTGTTTTGTCCTTTGGGTGGACGAGTTTTTGTCTTAAAGTGTTTGTGGGATTGAAATAAACTGGGATTTCATATTGTCTGAAAATCCTCTGTAGTTTTTCCGACATGCCGGCCAGGTACGGAATCGCTACCCCTTTCCTCCTGGGTTCGGATTCTCTGTTGTCTTGTTTCTTGCCCTTGTCTCTCTTGGTTTTGTTAACAGCCCATTTAGGATATCCACAAACAGAGAGGGCTTCCTGCACATGTTGTTCTTCTTTCTCCTTACCCTCTGTGCTTGTGGGAACCACTTGGGCCCTGTGTTGTAATGTCCGAATAACTCCCAGTTTGTGCTGCAGTGGGTGGTGTGAATCAAAAAGCAGGTATTGGTCTGTGTGTGTGGGCTTTCTGAAGACTGAAGACTTCAAAACTATGGATAAATCTTGGATTAGAGGCCACTTTTGACTTAAGCAAAAGCGTAGACTAAGACATTGAGCTTCTATGATTTGAAAAGTGCTAAAGTTTGTGTTATTTGGAGACCGCAAACATGTGCCCCGAGAACTCAAATTACGGATATCGCAAATCTAAAACATCTCCGGAAGTGCTCCATATGACACCAAAGTGCTATGGGTGAGTAAAACAACTTGTTTTATTACCGAAATAAGGCTCGGATTGTAAAAAACGTTAATTCTCCTTTAAGAAAATACAGAGGGGGTGTACCGGTGCCAGTGAAAACAGCATTTGATTGGCAACATGGTATTATCTTTAAAATAAGCGATTAACGATTGCTCATCCACAGATCACTCCAAATAAAACTTCAGTGAGTCAGTGAGATAGGGAAACAACTATAACATGGTTAAAAGCTCTGAAAAGTCAATTTTGCAGAATAAGTCTGATTAAAGCGCGCAATATCAGACCACTGCACGAGGGCAAAAGCATCTCATGGATTGGGACAGTGCTAAGGTCATAGGCACAGAGAGCAACAAGTACCATTGTTGGATAAAGGGGGAGCATCTTTATCTAGAAACGTGCCCACCGGACTGTAAGTCTGGGTGAGAGGGCATACCAACTGTCTCACATCTGGGATATAGTTCTGCAGATGTCTGACTGCAGATGGCGCTGTTGTCCTACTGCTCCAAGTAGGAAAACAGCTCCAGACATATCAGAGCAGACATATCACAGCAACATCAGGGGATACTTCTGAGGAAGGAGCAGAGTACAGCCAAAACTGTCCTGGTATAAAACTCATAGAGGTCCGTACATAAAAATCTAAAATATAATGAAGATCTTAGTTCTTGTCAAAGCATATCAAGAGTCAGTTTATGAGGACAGTATCTTTTCTAGACCAGGGAACTTGAATAACATGCTGTGTTTGGGATGAGCCTGGACAGGTCTGTAGTCTGAGGTTTATTTTGCCAGTGCAAGGTCATGTCCAGTTTTCGGATAATGTGTAAAAGTGACAGGATGTCAGATCGTCCTGCGGTCTTTCAATGATTTACCATACTTCTCCTCCATGGACCATCCTCTCCATAGTATCTTCTTAAAGGGACAGTGTGTAAGATCTTTACCCGTTAATTACTGAAATTGAAGATACCCATTCAAAAATACATTGTTTTCCAAGCCTTTTCACTTCCATCATGAAATCAAAGTATTCTTTTGGACTTAGATATAGTCACATAAAAGGGGGATCTTCCCCATGCAGAGGCAGCCATTTTGAATACGAGAGCCGCAGAAGGACATTTGGGCTTCGCCTTCGGCAAGGCTCGTGGTTTTGGGTAAACAACACAAGCATGCTGCCGGATCAGACGTCGTAATGGATCTAACACGTGTTTTGGACTAAATTGTTTTACTGGATTTTATTCGCTGGATCCTTACGGACAAATTGAGAGCAAGTTTATGGTGAAATACAGAGTCTGACCTGTGCAAAGCATTCTAAGGTAAGCTAACCTCATTTTGTGCTTTTCCGTATAAAAGCCCCATGTGCTCAGGGAGTGATTGTTGTGCAGGGAAATGAATTGCATATTCAAAAAGAGGTTAAGGTTTCATTTGATGTGTAGAGTGTCATGGTACATGATCGGGAATGTGTGTTTTTATGAGAAAAAAATTAATAAATAAATAACCGGGACCGCGTTTTATTTATACAGTAGCGGCGCGCGGCTCGTGCGCGGGTACGAGAGCTGTCCGCGTTACGGCGCGCCCGGGTGACCCTCGAGGTCTGCCGTAGCTAAAACAGAAAGTGCAATAGCACCATCCACCTATGCGCCGCGAATCCTACACACTGGGGCTTTAAATTAAGAGCATGGGAGCCTGGGTGACGTAAGGTGGGTTCAGGGTCTGGGAGAGATCACTAAATTACTGAACAATGCAAGGATAACATCTAAAACTCTCAGGCATGTTTTTCATTACGGAACATTATAACAGGATAGGAAGCTAAAAAAAAATCTATTTTGCCTAGTACCTTTAATAGCTTTGTTAGTGATATCTGCAACTCCGGCTGGACTGTGTGTATGTGTATATTTAAAGGAAAAGTAACGTTTTTTTACAATCTGAGCCTTATTTTGGTAATAAAACAAGTTGTTTTACTCACCCATAGCACTTTGGTGTCATATGGAGCACTTCCAGAGATGTTTTAGATTTGCGGTTAGCCTAGCGCGACTTCTAGCCATAGCTCGGGGCATATAATATATTCCCCGAGCATGTAATATGCCCCGTGCGGGCTCCAAATAACACAAACTTTAGCACTTTTCAAATCATAGAAGCCCGATGTCTTAGTCTACGATTTCGTTTGAAGCAAAAGTGGCCTGTAATCCGAGATTTATCCATAGTTTTCAGCTTTGCGTTTCATGTTTGGGGCCCGGGAGCTGAGAGCACAGTCCGCACATGCGCACTGGCCTCCTCATCTACTCGAAACTATGGATAAATCTCGGATTACAGGCCACTTTTGACCACACGAGATCGTAGACTAAGACATCGGGCTTCTATGATTTGAAAAGTGCTAAAGTTTGTGTTATTTGGAGACCGCAAAGTAATGCCCCGAGCACTCAAGTTAACGGATACGCTACAACATAACTTCTACGAAACTGCTCAAAATGACACCAAACTGCTATGGGTGAGTAAAACTACTTGTTTTATTGCCGAAAGAAGGCTCAGATTGAAAAAAAACTTTACTTTTCCTTTAATATGAGTCCATGGCATTTTTGTGCATGTCAACAGTCAAGAGAATGATTTTTATTTTTTTTTTCAACAGTACTTCCAGGATTTCCGAATAAAAGTGACCTGGATGACTCGCTCAATGTCCTTGACAAAGATGACTGCAGGCAGAGACTGAAGCCTTCACTACAAAACTCTCCAACAAGGACTCAGGTCAGAAGCCTGTGTTTGTCATCCACTGCTGGAGGAGGTCACTTTTCATTCACTCAAGCACACACACAACACACTGTCAGGAGTACAAATGATCCAAAGCAAAAAGATGTTAGAAATTATAAATGAGAGAAACATTTGAGAGTGATGCACATTATACTCATTTTATACTCATTGTATACTTATTACTCTTTGTTTAGCTTATTGCTTACATTTTATATTACCTTATTGGGTGAAAACAGTGTAAACTTAGTATAGAAGAGAAATTTATTGGTTTAGGTGGGGGTGTCTACTTATTTGTTTTTTGAGGACTGTTAACAGGCAGAACCAATTTGAACCGGTGAAAGAAGAAGCTCCCCTGACCTTCACTACACTGTGTTTCTCTGATTTACGGGGGAGAAACAGATAACGGCACGAGCTGGAAGAATGCCGAAGAGGCTGACCAGAGGCACCTGGAGTAACATATTATTCGCAGGCTGTTATATTGTTGGGTCGAGGAAGAGGTAGGCAGTTCCTGGCGTAAGACCTGCATAGACAGTAGTGTTACCAGGGACAGTCTGACCCCGAGCTCTGCATTGTTTAGTGACTATTGTATCAGGGAAATAAAGTTTTTGTTGTAACCATCTGGCTCTTGGTGATATTTCGATCTGAACCTGGTTGTAGTACTAAGTATTTCACAACAAGAGTTGGACCAAACTTCAGAACTGTCTGCTTTTGTGCTCTGGCCCTGATTCTGCTATCACTGACTGATTGTTTAGTGTTACTAGTTTTTACAGACAACCATGACAACTGTGCTCTTGTGGCTACTTGCCTGGCACATGCCTGAGCGCTTTTTTGTTTGTTTTTGGAGCTCAGTTTTTAACATGATATCATGGGATTCAGGGCTCTCAAGTTTTGAGCGGGGGGCTTGAATTGCGTGAGAAATGCCGTGTGAGCGTGTGAACGCGTCGAATTGTCTCTCTCAATGCGTGAGACTTGAGAGCCCTGCTGTAAATGTTTGTCTAAAGAGCAAACTTAAACTACAAAGCAACTAATGAGAGTTGTATAAATGAAGTTATTACCTGATGGTCCTCAGTTTGTTTTATCATCACCGCAGTGTGCGCTTAGCAGCTGAAACTACACTCTACAGTCTGCCCAACAACAGAACAATCTATTTTCTGATTGGCTGATTTTTTTCCGTGGAGTGGGACGGGGAGGAGGGGGAGAGTTTTTTTCGCTGAAAACGTGCGGTGCCTGCATAAACTGAGCCACACAGACCGATTTTCTGGGCACAAAAAAAAAAAAAAAAATCAGCGTGAGAAATGCCATGTGTGGCGTGTGAGCGTGTGAACACGTCGAATTGCGTGTGTCACACGCTCAATGCGTGAGACTTGAGAGCCCTGAGATTTAACCAACTAAAATGTGCCACATGTGTCTAAGGCGACTGTGCAAGAAGCTAGCTAAAGCTAGGGAGTCATGGCTTGCAGAGTGAGACCAGGACAAAGTAAATTTAGAATGAATGGTTGTACAACAAAAGATGAACTGCACCTGATATCAGGCCTAGATATTCACTCAAACTTTGGTCATCTCCAAAGGAAACAACCAAGTGGAGTGTAAGAGAGAGGCTTTTTAGAGCTCATCTGGCTCCCTCTGGAGGCTGGTTGACCGGCTGTAGGACACAGAAGATGGACACTTTTGTCCTGAGGACTGTTCCTCAAACTGCTCTACAAAGATCTGCTCACCCTACCTGACCAGTCCTCCTGTTAAACTGCACTGAGACCTTTGACTCAGACACAAAGGACACTGAAAAGTGCAGTGTAAATGTTGCAGAACATACAGATTACATAAGACCCACCTGCTTCTGCACACACACACACACACACACACACACACACACACTCACACACACACTCACACACACGCACAGACAAACACAACTCACAGACAGGATGCTACTGTCAGTGTGCTTTAGTTTGAGTGCTCCTCACAGCACAGAACACAGAGCCAGCTGTTCTGGAGCAGAGCCACTTGTCTGTAGCTCAAAGCCTTCAGTGATGTCACACCTGAACTCACTTCAGCTTTCACCTCACAGCAAGAAGGTCCCCAGTCTGATTACCAGATTAGACAGGGCCTTTCATAAGGTCTGTGTGTTCTTTGGGTGGATTGGTCGGGTTCACGTGACAATATTGTAGAATCAAGATTCTACGGATGCTCCACTGCGCAACTCTCTAGAATTCCAAGTTGCATAGTTGTAAAACCAATGGAGAACTGAAGATGTAAACTACTGTTTTTCACTTTTATTGCTGGTTTTCAGACGACATTCTATAGGTCATTAAGTATACAGTTGGGTGCAGCTAAAATGAGTCTTGTTAAAATTAGGGCTGGGCGATTAATCGAGATTTGCGATATCTCGAGATGTTTTATGAAATCCAGAAAGATTTTGGCATATCGAAAAACTCGAGATAATGCGCTAAATGAATAAGATTTTGCCACTCTGCTTATTTTCCTCAACTGTTTGTGGAGCTGTCTGCCCCGCCTCCTTCTTACGTTTGTGTTTCACTGCCGTGGTTCCCCCTCCCCTCCCCTCCCCCCTTGTTGATAACCAGGGTTGCTAACTTAGCGACTTTGTTGCTATTTTTAGCTACTTTCTGGACCCCCCTAGCGAGAAAATTAGACAAAAGCGACTAGCGACAAAGCTAGTGACTTTTTTTGGTGATCAGAGGCTCCAAGATCGCGGGAGGGGGAAAAAATAATTGCGCCGTTTTCTCTCTTTCCCCATTCAGAGAAAGAGACAGAGAGACACAGGCAGAGAGGGGCGGGGGCGGAGTTGAGAACAGCGTGGACTGTCATACAGACACGGCGCACACACACACACACACACACACACACCACTCTCCTCTGCTCCCTCCCATCTCGTCAGATCGCCTCGGAGTCTGGTCATTCCTCTACCATAGGCTCTGATTCTCAATAAGTGGATGCCTATGCGCTCTGATTTGTTTTCTTTTTCTTTTTGGCGACACAAAGTCACAAGTAGCACTGCTTAAAAAGCTACAGCACAGAAAAGTTTTTAAAAAGCAAGTTCTTTGGCACCAAAAAAATAAAAAGCTATAGTTTGCCCACTATAGCACAACAAAATAAGAAATGAAATTTTTTGTTAAACTACAGCACACAAAAAAAACACAAAATAGAAAAGCAAGCTACAGATCTTGGACTAGAGCTCAAAAAAATATATCTAAAAAATAAAAAACAAATAAAAAAATTAAAAACAAACAAACAAGTATATGTAATAACAACACCAATAAAAGGTTAGTGTCACGGGGTAAGGAAGGTTAGGATGTGCTGTCTGTACCTTTTTTTTATTAATTACGAAATGAGGGATTTTTTTTGTCTCATCTTAAATTTTTTTTGTTTTTTTTATCTTTGCACTATATAACTGTCTACCCTCAGATTTTAGGTTTACAATTAAATAAGGCAATATACTACTTCCTTGGTTTGATAATGTTAAAATTGGTACACAAGCACAGCACTTTGTTACTAGTACCTGTCTACCTCTAGGGACTTGGCTACGAAATGAGGGATTTTTTTTTTTTTTTTGTCTTTTATCTTAAATGTTAAAGAAGCACTTTATAAGAACTGTCTACCCTCAAATTTTATGTTTACAATTAAAATAAGGCAACGTACTACTTGGTTTAGTAATGTTAAAAATGGTGCACAAGCAGTTTGTTACTAGTACCTGTCTATCTTTAGGCACTTGGCTGCCCACCTGTTTGCACTTCAATTTAAAAAAAAATCCTTGCTGAATTTGGCGTGTTTTTATTTATTTATTTATTTTCCCCTGCATAGATATCGAGATATATATTGTATATCGAGATATAGCAAAAACATATCGAGATATTTTTTTTTCTCCATATCGCCCAGCCCTAGTTAAAATGCAGATTTGTGTTGTATTTACAGTGAGTTTTAGGGTCTTATCACTAATACAAATATTTAGGTTCAACATTTGTGAATTTAACTTTTGGATATTTCAACAAAAAGTACTCAATCGTAATCAATAAGGAAATCCGGTGCTTGACCCCATCTGGGAGTATGACATTCTGAGTCTGTATTGAGAATTCCATATTGGTTTTGACTTATGATCATTGATTACATTTGATCATTGATTACATATGATCATTGATTACATTTACACAAGACTTGTCATTGTCACAACAAAGCACAAGCGATTTTATTGTGAGCAGGTTAACTTATCTACCAAATTGATCTGTTTGCCTGTTGGTGTCACTTGCTTGTCTCCATGGAGATAGATGGACTCAACGCCATATTGTGGAACATTTCAAGCACAGGTTTGTTAAACATTAATCTGAGCTTTATTTTTACACAATTTGGCCAGAAAGAGCTGGTTTAGTTGGTACTACAACAGGTGAAATGATTTGTGATGTTTAACAAGTCTCTCACACATAAGTTAATCACTCATCAAACACCTAAACAGGACCATGAATGCTTGTAATGATCACAGGCTCCTGAAAAAAACACAAAATGAATGTAAACATTTAAAGGGACAGTGTGTAAGATTTTTACCCGTTAATTACTGAAATTGAAGATACCCATTCAAAAATACATTGTTTTCCAAGCCTTTTCACTTCCATCATGAAATCAAAGTATTCTTTTGGACTTAGATATAGTCACATAAAAGGGGGATCTTCCCCATGCAGAGGCAGCCATTTTGAATACGAGAGCCGCAGAAGGACATTTGGGCTCTGCCTTCGCCTTCGGCAAGGCTCGTGGTTTTGGGTAAACAACACAAGCATGCTGCCGGATCAGACGTCGTAATGGATCTAACACGTGTTTTGGACTAAATTGTTTTACTGGATTTTATTCGCTGGATCCTTACGGACAAATTGAGAGCAAGTTTATGGTGAAATACAGAGTTTGACCTGTGCAAAGCATTCTAAGGTAAGCTAACCTCGTTTTGTGCTTTTCCGTATAAAAGCCCCATGTGCTCGGGGAGTGATTGTTGTGCAGGGAAATGAATTGCATAGTCAAAAAGAGGAGACTGTAAGGTTTCATTTGATGTGTAGAGTGTCATGGTACATGATCGGGAATGTGTGTTTTCATGAGAAAAGAAAAGAAAAAAAAAACGGGACGGCGTTTTATTTATACAGTAGCGGCGCGCGGCTCGTGCGCACCCGGGTGACCCTCGAG
>JAVJIX010000168.1:1932500-1985000 GCA_036785185.1 Paratrypauchen microcephalus | reverse complement strand
GTGAATATTCATAAACACACGTCAACATGCCCACATGTACATTTGTGTGTTAGCATTTGTGAAGACCAGGACTGTTATGGTAAGATCACAGTTTCACCAAATCCTGTTTACTTCCTGTTGTGAGACTGTGATCTACATTTACAGCAGAGTTAAAGGCAAATTAACGTTTTTTTACAATCTGAGCCTTCTTTCGGCAATAAAACAAGTAGTTTTACTCACCCATAGCAGTTTAGTGTCAATTGGAGCAGTATCGCAGAACTTATGTTGAGCCGTTCTGTTCTACTAATGATCCCGTATCTTTTAACATGGTGCTGTATCTTATGCTCGGGGCATTACTTTGCGGTCTCCAAATAACACAAACTTTAGCACTTTTCAAATCATAGAAGCCCGATGTCTTAATGTAAGAAATCGTTTGAAGCAAAAGTGGCCTGTAATCCGAGATTTAGCCATAGTTTCGAGTAGATGAGGACGCCAGTGCGCATGCGCGGACTGCGCCTGGGCCCCAAACATGAAACGCAAAGCTGAAAACTATGGATAAATCTCGGATTACAGGCCACTTTTGCTTCAAACGATTTCTTACATTAAGACATCGGGCTTCTATGATTTGAAAAGTGCTAAAGTTTGTGTTATTTGGAGACCGCAAAGTAATGCCCCGAAAACAAATGCTAATGGTTACGCTACAACATAACTTTCTTCAAACAGCTCCAAATGACACGAACGTGATATGGGTGAGTCAAACGACTTGTTTTATTACCGAAAGAAGGCTCAGATTGTAAAATAACGTTACTTTGCCTTTAAGTAACTTACACGACCTTGTGTTGATTTACTACATTCCAGTGTGTCTGGATTTGAATCAACTTGACTTCATGGGAGATCATTGTTTGATCCAACATTAAGTCCCTGTGAGCAGGGGTCGGCAACCTTTACCACTCAAAGAGCCATTTGGAGCCGTTTCACACAGTAAAGAAAACACTGGGAGCCACAAAACCCTTTTGAAATTTAAAATGAAATAACACTGCATATAACTTTTTTTTACCTTTGTGCCATAGAATTACATTTTGAAAATGAACGAACTAAAATAACATATATTTTAATTAAATACAGTGATCCTTCGCTGTTTCGCTGATTTTTTTTTATAGTGTATCAACACGCGTTGTGTTCTGCATCGTGATTGGCTGAGCGACTGTAGACCTTTGTCTTTGTCCGTCATTCTCCTCCGTGTCTCCTGTACAGTAGCTACAGAATGCGTTCAGTTTCCCAAATTTATTTAAATGTGATCACGAGCAGTGTGTCTCTGAAGCAGTGACGGACTGAGCGGTCTGGCATTTCGGCACATGTCAGAAGGGCCGCGGCCGTGCGTCTCACCTGGGGCTGGTCGCGCCGGTCATGCTCTGTCACGGATTTGACCACGATGAGCACATGTCCGCGCACACTTCTCCGGGTGGTCAATGCGCATCGGAAAGTAGCGGCAGTGTTTCCGCAGAACGAACTGGTGGAACCTGGAGCATTTCGACAGTACAACGGAAGTGTTCTCACTACAACAAAACCCGCAACAGCGCAGCAGCGCCAGGCGCCTCGGTCAGAGGAACTGTGAAATACACGCATATTTATACACGCAATATAAAGCTGACTTCTTCACGGATTTAGCCTATCACGGGTTATTTTAACAATGTAACCCCCGCGATAAATGAGGAACCGATGTACTGAGCCACATCAGAGGGATTAAAGCCCAGCCACTCTGTGGAGGAAACTCATTTCAGCCGCTTGTATCCACAATCTCGTCCTTTCGATCATTACCCAGAGCTCATGACCATAGATGAGGGTAGGAACGTAGATTGAGCAGTAAATTGAGAGCTTTGCCTTTTGGCTCAGCTCCCTCTTCACCACAACGGTCCGGTACAGCGACCGCATCACTGCCAACGCCACACCGATCCGTCTGTCAATCTCATGCTCCATCCTCCCCTCACTCGTGAACAAGACCCCGAGATACTTGAACTCCTCCACTTGAGGCAAGGACTTCCCACCCACCCGGAGAGGGCAAGCCACCTTTTTACGGTCGAGAACCATGGCCTCGGATTTGGAAGAGCTGATCCTCATCCCAGAAGCTTCACACTCGGCTGCAAACCGAGTCCCATCCAACTATCAGCCAATAACCTGTCTCTCCACAACATGGAAGCTCATGTGAGATCATCATCTAAGATAAGTGGGCACATGGATCAATACATGAGCACAGCACAGAAGGGCATCGGCAAAAACTCCAGGGGAGCCAAACACCAACTCCTGGTTGCCCGTGATTGCAGAACCCATCAGACCAACCTGTGCACTGCCTGGATTGATTACAAGAAAGCCTATGACTCAATGCCACACACATGGATCACTGAGTGCTTGGAGCTGTACAATATCAATAAGACTCTAAGGGAGTTCATTGCAAACTCGATGCAGTTGTGGAAAACCACCCTTGAAGCCAATGGCAAGCCACTTGCACAAGTGTCCATCAAATGTGGCATATACCAAGGAGACACGCTGTCACCACTGCTGTTCTGCATAGGTCTGAACCCCCTCAGCCAAATCATCGAAAGCACTGGCTACGGATACCGAATCAGAAATGGGCGCACCATCAGTCACCTCCTCTACATGGATGACATCAAGTTGTACGCTGAGAGTGAGCGAGACATCGATGCACTGATCCACACCGCCAGGATCTACAGCACAGATATTGGAATGTCATTCGGGCTTGAGAAATGTAGTTGGATGGTGACCAAGCGAGGGAAGGTAGTCCACACAGAGGGGGTCTCACTCCCAGAGGGAACAATAACAAACATTGAGGACAGTTACAAGTACCTTGGTATCCCACAAGCAAATGGCAACCTTGAAGAGGCAACAAGGAAAATACGGCCAAATACCTGCAACGAGTAAGGCAAGTCCTAAGACGTCAGCTCAATGGCAAGAACAAGGCCCAGGCAATAAACAGCTATGCCCTGCCAGTGATCAGATACCCAGCAGGAATCATAAGCTGGCCAAAGGAGGAGATACAGACCAGAGACGTTAAGACACGAAAGCTCCTGACCATGCATGGGGGGTTCCATCCCAAATCCAGCACCCTGAGACTGTACACGAGCCGGAAGGAAGGAGGCCGAGGACTAGTGAGTGTGGGAACCACTGTCCAGGATGAAACATCCAAAATCCATAAGTACATCAAGGACAAGGCCCCCGACAGATGATGTGCTCAAGGAATGCCTCAGACAGTGGAGTGCAGAGGAAGAGGTGCTGGAGGGACCATCATGGCAGGACAAACCCTTACATGGGGCGTACCACCAAAACATAACTGAAGTGGCTGATATCAAGAAATCCTACCAATGGCTGGAGAGGGCTGGTCTGAAGGACACACAGAGGCCCTCATCTTGGCTGCACAGGAGTAGGCCTTGAGCACCCGAGCAATAGAGGCCCAGATCTACCACACCAGACAAGACCCAAGGTGTAGGCTGTGCAAAGAGACAGTCCAGCACATAACTGCAGGGTGTAAGATGCTTGCAGGGAAAGCATACATGGAGCGACACAACCAAGTGGCGGGCATAGTGTACAGAAACATCTATGCAGAGTAGGGGCTGGAGACCCCAAGGTCAAGGTGGGAAACACCTCCGAAGGTTGCGAAACTAGAGAAATACCAGGGGCTCAAGGAAGAGCTGGAGAAGGCCTGGAAGGTGAAGGCATCAGTGGTGCCCGTGGTGATCGGAGCACTCGGGGCTGTAACCCCCAAACTGGAGGAGTGGCTACAACAGATCCCAGGAAAAACATCAGACATCTCAGTCCAGAAAAGTGCAGCACTAGGAACAGCAAAGATACTGCGCAGAACTCTCAAGCTCCCAGGCCTCTGGTAGAGGACCCGAGCTGGATGAGAGTGAGAGACCAACCACCATGGAAGGTGAGGAGCACATTTTTATTTTTATTTTTTATATGCTACATATCAACTTGTGTCTTTTGCTGTAAATCGCTAGGCTACTAATGCTACTAATGCAGAATGTGACCTGGGCTGACTCCTGACCCCAAACAACACAAAACTGTTTTTGATATTTCATTTTATATCTTATTACTTATTTTTCTGTTTTATTTTGACTTGTACATATACACTTATTATTTTTATTTTTATATTTATGTCACATTTGACATTGGTCTTTTGCTATATTTTTTGCTATTCCATCTACTTTTTGTTGCCCTCTGTTGTATATTATATTGTGATGAGTGAGCTACTGTACCCAAATAATTTCCCTTGTGGATCAATAAAGTTTGTCGAAGTCGAAGTCTAATTCTAGAAAATATCAGAACTTTCATTTTGCATATTACGTGACTTGAACTATTTTGGTATTTTCCATTTTGTGATGCTCTGATGTAAGTATAAAAATGTTCCCAGTACCCTAGATCCTGTCACTCACCCCTGTCGGTCCTGTTTCACTTGACTGGAGCAGACAGGCACAGCCCCCTGGATCATCTCCTCTCTGAACCTTCTGCACCTGTCAGAGTGTGGCGCTGACAGCTGCCTGCACAGGGCTCCTGTGTCAGACACTCATACTTTTCATATGCCTCCATGTGTCAACCACTCTCACGCTGACTAAGTTGTTGTTGCTAATGCTAATGCGCACTTGTGAGTGTGTTCTTCCTTAGTACATGACAGCAGGTCTTCATCACTCAGCACAACACAGCTGGTGAAGAAGGCTCAACAGCGGATGTACTTCTTGAGGAGGCTGAGGAAATTTTGCATGTCGCCCAAAATCCTCAGCAACTTCTACAGCTGCATCATCGAGTCCATCCTGACCAGCTGCATCACTGTGTGGTACGGCAGCACTACTGTGAAGGACCGCAAACGCCTGCAGAGAGTGGTAAAGACTGCCACAAAGATCACCGGGACTCCTCATCCCTCTTTGCAGAGCATCTATCATCACAGAGTCCACAGGAGAACTGCCTCCATCATCAAAGACCCCACCCACCCCCAACATGGACTATTCACACTCCTACCTTCAGGCCGGAGGTACAGAAGTGTGAAAAGCAGGACTACTAGACTCAAGAACTCTTTCTTCCCAACTCCTACCAGACTCTTGAACTGCTGAGCAATAGCCCCCCCTCCTGGACATTGATTGACCGATACTTTGCACATGAGTAATTTGCACTATTATTGACCAACTGTTAAAATAAACTGTCAGATTACAGCTGCACATGTAACTGCTCAAATGTTTACACTTCCTGTTTGCACGATATCAACCATGTTTGCACATCATTTTACTACTGACAGTTGCAAATAAAACTAATGTTTCTATATCAACCATTATCTGTAAATATGTACATAGCACCTCGCCTATATTTTTCATAGTGTATATTCTGTAAAGATTGTTGAATCTTGAATCACTGAGCTCTGAGATGTGGTTGGGAAGTTGGTGTTAAGTTGTTTTTAATTACGAGTGATGCTGGTATTGTCACCTCACAGCAAGAAGGTCCCAGGTTAGCAGAGGTGAGTTGTACTACATTTACTTGGAAGAAATTGTGTTTTTCAGAGAAGTTTCCTGATGCAACTTTTACTTCTAACACCCACTGTACAAAAAAGTAGTAACAGTGTGCAAGTGCAGCTACGCACCGCTCAAATCAGGTTGGAGTTCAAATTTTTCAGCGTCAACGGAGCATCTTCAGGCTTTTTAGTACGGGAAAGACAGGAAATAAGCCCATGGTGTCAAAATAAACCTCTGATGTAGTAACAGAACTCTTACTTGACTAAAAGTTTTTTTGGGGAGGGGTATTTTATTTAACTGCTAACATATAACAGATTTAGATCACCATGTTACCTTTTTGGTTTTGAAAATGCTTTATCTGCTGAAAACAACGCATTAACATAATTTAAGTTGTGCTATCACAACACATTCAACCTGCATCCGATTAATGAAAATACTGCACATCACATCAGGTTTGTCAGTACTAAAATATACATGGATGTCATCTAAAACCTCTTCAGCCATGTAAAAAAAAAAATAATAAAATAAAATAAATTTCATCTTTAAATAAATGATAAAAGGAGAAATTCAATTTGTCAACTGGACAAAGTGTTTGGTCGAAAACGTTTCGCCGCTCATCCGAGAGGCTTCGTCAGTTCTGGTTCTAGTGCTGGTTAGACCCTGTTTATATCTAGCTGCAGGGAGGAGCTCACTACACTGAAATAGCTCTGAAACTATCTCCACTAATCTCTTTGTTTTTCAAATTACTCTGGCGACTAGTTTAGCCTCCTTATTCAAGCCTAACGACCCTCTCCACCCCTCTGCCCTGGATCGTCTGCCCTAATGTTTCTTTGTCTGTTTTTGACTTGGTTTAAGAATCAAATTATAAATGGGAGACAAGTTATGTCTAACTCCCCCATTTCTGTTTAACGACGGATTCTCTTTTTTGACAAAAATAGCCTCTTTAACTCCCCTCTCAAACCAGTTCTTTTCCCTGGCTAAGATCTGAACCTCACTGTCCTCAAAAGAATGGCCCGTGGCTTCTAGGTGAAGATGAACGGCAGATGACGGTCCACTCTGGCACGCCCGTCTGTGTTGGTACATCCTCTTGTGAAGTGGCTGTTTGGTTTCTCCAGTGTAGCGCTCACTGCAGTCTTCACTACACTGAATGGAGTAGACCACATTGCTTTGTTTGTGGCTCGGTGTTTTGACAAATTGAATTTCTCCTTTTATCATGGATTCTACCTGGACGACTGAGGGACTCTTCACGCATCTTTAAATAAAGTGATACAAAGCAGCGACACACAAAAAATGTTGTAGATGTACACTGAATCATAACAATATTAGCTGCAACAGAGGTAATGTTGTGTTTTAAGATAAGAAAAGAGTAAGAAAGAGAGGACGGGGAAAGAAAAAGAATAAATAAAATGAAGTGCTGGTCAGGGGTTGGGGATTACCGTTTGTACTTTTCAAATACATTTACAAGTTTTTATGGCTTTGGGTGCTTTGAGCTCCATGTGGATTGTTTGTAATATTGTATTTCATTTTGGAAAATTGAAAATATGGGTTTCCTGTGTCGGACTTTGGTTCTGTGAATAAAGAATTTGGCCAAAATTATGAGTTGTTTTAGGATAAACAGAGTTTTATTGTCAAAACACCCAAAGAGCATGTCTCTGTAATGGAAGGGGAATGATTTTGAAATGAAAATGAAAATTGTAGCTACTCCACACAGCTGTGCAGGTTAGATTCTCAGGTTGAATAGGGCACAGTTTGCATGTTCTCCCTGTCTTTAGCTTTGTTGTGAGTACTACAGTTTTGTCCATCAGCCTAAAACATACACAGTAGCTAATCCTCCACCTAGGTACTCCTTACTGACAAGTGATGGTCCTATTAACTCACATCGAGGAGGTCCTGGTGGTTCTCAGTTACACTTTCTTTCTTTTTGAATAAATTGTACTTTTCAGACTAAATCATATCAAATCATGTTCAAATCATTTCACAGGCCTTGGGGGTGGGGAAGGTGAAGTGTTTTGCCCGAGGACACAACAACGGCATTTATCTGTGGGAGCTGAAATCACACCAACCTTGGATCTGATCGAATCGCCAAACTTCAGATCAGTGGAAAAACATGGAACCAACTGAGCCACTGTGGCCCCAGCGCTGTTACTACAACAAAATATTCAATCCAGGCTACTTCATTTATATTTTATAAACATGACACTTTGAGTTGCACAGGCAAATTAAGACAATAAAAGACAATAAACACTCTTTCTCCCTCTCTCTCTCTCCCTCTCTCTCAATCTCTCTCTCTCCCCCTCGCTCAATTTCTCTCAGTCTCTCTCTCCCTCAGTCTCTCTCTTGCTTTCTCTCAATCTCTCTCCCTCTCTCTCTCTCTTAATCTCTCTCCCTCTCTCTCTCTCAATCTCTCTCTCTCTCTCTCTCAATCTCTCTCTCTCAATCTCTCCCTCTCTCTCTCAATCTCTCTCCCTCAGTCTCTCTCTCAATCTCTCTCTCAATCTCTCTCCCTCTCTCTCTCCCTCAATCTCTTTCTCCCTCAATCTCTCTCTCACACTCTTAAAATGCAATTAATTAGATTAATTGATTACAAATCCGGTAATTAATTAGGTAATTGTTTTTAATCGCCTGACAGCACTAGTTAAAATACATAAAGATTTTTAAAATGTATAACTATATAAATGAATAAAATAAAATAAAACATTTTTATAGAGCACTTTTCCGCCTTCAAGGCACTCAGAGCACTTTACATCGTGGAACCACTCACACATTCATACACTAGTGTACACACTCACTGGGGGCAGGGGGTTAAGTGTCTTGCCCAAGGACACAATGACAGCATTCATCTGTGGGAGCTGGAATCACACCGCCAAACTGTGGCTCAGTGGATCTTTATCGCTGTTTATGTTTATGTCGAGAGCGGGATTTGAACTGTCAACCTTCAGATTAGTGGACGAAGAACGTCCAGCAAGTCGCAGGTTCGAATCCAGACCAGAGCAAGAGCAAATGAACAGATTTAATTTTTAAATTTTAAATTTTTATTTTTAAATCAGTTATTTATCTTTTCATAAAGTTTTGTGATTTTTGAGGGAAATTGTAAAAAATTAAAAATTTGTCCAAAATACTATTTGTCCATTTAAAGGTATTTTACTTATGCAGTTGTTTCCTATGATAACTTATGATTCCATTCATACCATATTGTAACTGTAAAGTCTCATTCAAACTGCAAGCAGCTTCTTGATATTATAAGTACTTCTAGAATTTACTGTAAATGAATACAACACAATCATTTCCACAAAGAAATGTATTATAGTTTTAATAGTATGCCCAAAATTTCACATTTTCTTGGCAGTCAGTAATTTCAGTCAGGTATATTAGAAACATAAAGATATTGATATACAAAACCCAGAATAAGTACATAGATACATAGGACAGTTATTAACAATAATAGGATAATAATTATTTTAATAGGAATAGAACATTTATTAACACTAGGTGGTAATAAAAACATGTATTAATATTAAAGTAACAAGTAAAGCTAATCCAAAATCTTCACATTGAAGCCACTCCTCTTTTGTAACTGGCTCTGTGTTTGGACAATATATCTTGTCTTAAAGGTCCCATGGCATGAAATTTTCACTTTCTGAGGTTTTTGAACGTTAATGTGAGCTCCCCTACCCTGTTTAGCCCCCCCCCCCATGGTTAAAAGTTGCGAAATGTCTAAACTGAGCATTTGCGATCCTTTTCTGCGTTAGAAAAAAACAGAGCTGAAACGGGCAATTCTGAACAAGGCACCTTATTGACGTCAGATCGAAAAATGCAGCCCCCCCCCGTCTGTCTGTACTCAGCGTCTCTGTAAATCACGCCCAGAGAGTTTGGACCGCGAATGCGCTAGGCAATGCGAAATGCTTTTTTTTATTTGCTTGGAGGCACGTCCGAGTGTTTCTAGGCTCGGAAGTCCTTTATCTGAGCCTCTGGACCTTTGAACAGCAGTGGTTTAATTTTATTTTCTGTGGAAATGTGTTTATTTTTCAATGGAACGCTTCAAATCTCTTCCCCGCGCAAAAACGCAGAAATGGATCAGAGAGCGCTCAGCTGAGAGCGGAGAGCGGAGAGTTTGGCCACGCCCCCACCCTCTACTATAGGCCATCTCTTTTCTCCTCATTTGCATTCAAGCAACAACGCCCATAATGGACTGTTCAGAGAGAGAGAAAAATTACTCTTTCTCATCTTATCTCTGTTTCTCATGCACTGAGTGTTAATTTTGAAGAAGGATTCATTTACAGTATTAGGGAACCATTAAGGAGCCATATAAAAGCATCAACAAGTACCATGTCATGGGATCTTTATAGTGACTGTGGCCGGTTTCCACGGTGCGAAACTGGCCACATTTACGACATACATTTGAGGTCACAGTCATGCCTTACTTACAAAAACAATGGAATGAACATATTTTCTAATACATCAAATACCAACAAAAGCATGCAGAAATATTTCCTCAGACATAGGTCAATAGGCAAATATTATTACTTGCGTGTGAGGATAACTCTGAACTCTGATCGATGGGCCCGGACCAACTGCTGGAGCACAGCATGACCCCAGGACAAGCTGGATCTACATCTGGTGCAAATGAGGGTTTTGTGATCATGTTATAATAGCTGTCAATGTCCAGCACCTGCCAAACTCGCCACCACACAACTGATACCCAGAATGATTAGGTTTGGTACACTGGAGGTGTACCTTCCAGATCCTGTACGACATCCAAACCAGCAGCCGTTGGGCAAAGAAACGGTCAGGTGTTGGAGCCTGGTGGTACAAGGTAGCTGCTGGTGGGGGATGGTACCACAGGTTTCGGTGGTCTTTCAGCTCCAGCTTCCCTTTTGCACCCACCGTCAAAGTGTTTCTGCCACCCCCTTGTGGTCCTGTTGTGGCACGGTCTGTGGCCATAGTAAGGGAGAAAATAGGTATAAGAGACAAAGAAAACACTGATTGATAATGGCATGTGTACATTTTTCAAGACACCTTACTATTGTCCGTGTTGCTGGTGGAAGAAAGAAGGAAGAGGAGGGCTTGATGAAGGGCTGACGAGGTCTGAGGAACAGCGGGCGGGCATGAGACTTTTACAAAGATATTTGTCTCAGGAACCTGTCTCTAAATGAAAGAATATTACGTGTATCATTTTAATGAAATAAAATTGTATAATTTTAATATACCTCTGTTTAATGTTCAGTTAATAAAATCATTTGGTTTGACCACATGTGAGCCCCCAAATCTCTGCTTCCCAAACTGTTAACAAAAGGCTTGTATGTATGTAATAACATGCTGCTAACCATGAATAAAGTCAGTCTGGGTCTTTTGGACTGCTCATTGCTCCTGGCGATGGATGTGGGTCTTTTGGCAGGAGTGGACAGCTCACTGCTGGAGGTGAAGGGTGTGGGTGTGGGAGCAACTGCAGGAGTGGACAGCTCACAGCTTGGGGTGGAGGGTGTAGGTATAACTGCACTCAGCTCTCTGCTCCTGGAGGTGGTGGAGGACGAGTCCAGGGGTGGCATCCATTTTAGTTGGCAGATGACCCTGCGATAATACTAATATTCTATATCATGTGTAATGCTGGGGTTTTTTTTGTTTGTTTGTTTGTTTGTTTGTTTAGAAATTTAGCATAAATGATGGCGCTTTTTGTAAACAAGTATTTATTTATTCTTTTGCACTGCTTTTAGATTTTACATTTTTGTCATAGAAGTTTTTGTTTTGTCTTTATATTATATTTTGTACACTGTCTTTTGCACTACTTGGCCAGAGAGAAACGAAATTTCAATTCACTGTATGTTGAACACATATGGCAGAATTGACAGTAAAGTTGATTTTGAACTTTGAACCTTTTGAAATCCACATGAGCATGTATGAGTTGTGCTCCAAAGAGTGGCCTGTCTACCTCTACTTGAATGCAGAGAGCACTTTTCTATCTGAAACCATAAACAAATATTATGCATATGACTAGTTTGTGTGCGTGATGTCGAAGCAGCCAGAAGTCTATACATATACACAGTATTAGGTTAAAAATGTATAACTTGTATTAAGTGAATCATCTACTTATCATGTCTTATCTGCACACAAATAACATGGAATATTACAAACAGTTCCATTTACATTACAAGAATGACTTATTAATTAACGTAATTATTACTTACTGTCCAGTAGCTTTTGAAACAATCAAACTAAGCCACTGCATTGATGAAATATGTATAATCCACCTGTTTTCTCAGTAGTGACGTTACGGCGCTATTAGCTCTGGGCGGGTTAGCCAACTTTTGACAGCAGGGAAGCACATGGGACTGTCAACAGTGGATGACGTAGGGAGCCAAAGAAAGATGGACTACGCACATCGATTGGCTTGCAAAAGATTGAGCTCGCAATTTGATTGGACTGACCCTGTGGCCTGATTGGTTCTCGTGAAAGAAGATGGAGCTCGCCATCTGACTGGAAGTGGCAAAGACTGACCTTGCAAGCTAATAGGCGCTTGAAAGACTGAGCTAGGCACTCCACTGGACGAAAGGGATAGACTATCTTCTTGTAGCTGGAAATAAAATTGAATAAAAGAAACAGGGCCCACACAACAAGACTTAAAACACTCCATTGGGGGAAAGTGTTCGGACATGGGAGGCAGAGCATTCCAGAGCTTAGGGCCGGCCACAGAGAAGACCCTTTCCCCTGGTTTTAAGTCTGCTCTTAGGCACCACAAGCTGGAACTGGCCCTCGGACCTCAAAGCAAGCGCCAGAGAGTAAATTTGGAGGAGGTCTGAGATGTATTGTGGGACCAATCTATTCACAGCTTTAAAGGTACACTGTGTAAGATTTTTACCCGTTAATTACCGAAATTGAAGATACCCATTCAAAAATACAGTGTTTTCCTATGGAGATAATTTTGTCTCATAAAGATTTGTATAAAAAAAAAAAGATATATAAAAATATAAATACATTTATAAATATTCAAACACAAAATACAAATACAAAAACGCGACATACAAATAATTGATAGAATGTATATAAATACACAGGCATTTGTAAATATATTTTCAAGATTTGTAAATATATTTTCGAGATTTATAAATATATTTTCGAGATTTGAAAACTTTTTGTATGGAGTCTGCATTTGTGGATCCATTTTTTGTTGTCGTGTCGATGACGTAATTGTGAGACAGTTCTACCGCAAACCACGATTCGCAAATAAATGTCACCGGATTTGAATACAAATAGCCTTCACTGCACATCCAGCAGATGGCAGTGTTGAGCAGCTTGTGTACCTGGTCAGGTGGTGAGGGCTGGTGCTCAGAGGCGTTGTGCGTAGTCAGTCAGTTCGGCGCTGTTAGCGGTGGCCTGAGTTTTGCCCAAAATGATATCCAGGTCGCTTTCCACTCGACTTTCCACTCGACTTTCCACTCGAGCGAGGGCCCACTGTAGTCTCATTTACTAAAGAGCAACTATGATAAAAGGAGAAATTCACTCATTCACGCATCTAAAGAGCAACTACCGACAAGCTGCTCAACACTGCCATCTGCTGGATGTCCAGTGAAGGCGATTTGTATTCAAATCCGGTGACATTTATTTGCGAATCATGGTTTGCGGTAGAACTGTCTCACAATTACATCATCGACACGAAAGCAAAAAATGGATCCACAAATGCAGACTCCACATACATTTGTTTTCAAATCTCGAAAATATATTTACAAATCTCGAAAATATATTTACAAATGCCTGTGTATTTATATACATTCTATCAATTACCGGCTGGTTAGCTCAACTGGTAAGTCATGGACTTTCCCCCTGGGGGTTGTGGGTTCAAATCCCCCCCAGGCAGTGAGCTAACCAGTGTGGGTCCTTGGGCAAGACCCTTCACGGTACTGCCCCCCGGGCGCTGAAAAAGATGGCTGCTCACTGCTCCTGAAAAAGGATGGGTCAAATGCAGAAGTCAAATTTCTCCCGTGTGTCATTGTGTGTGAGACCAATAAAGGCTTAAGCCCTAATCTTAATTATTTGTATGTCGAGTTTTTGTATTTGTATTTTGTGTTTGAATATTTATAAATGTATTTATATTTATATATATCTTTTTTTATTTATACAAATCGTGGTTTGCGCTAGGACTGTCTCACAATTGCGTCATCGACACGAAAGCAAAAAATGGATCCACAAATGCAGACTCCACATAGAAAGTCAACTACATTTGTTTTCAAATCTCGAAAATATATTTATAAATCTTGAAAATATATTTGCAAATCTCGAAAATATATTTACAAATGCCTGTGTATTTATATACATTCTATCATTCATTTGTATGTCGCGTTTTTGTATTTGTATTTTGTGTTTGAATATTTATAAATGTATTTATATTAGTGCTGTCAGGCGATTAAAAAAATTAATCTAATTAATTACAGGATTTGTAATTAATTAATCTAATTAATCGCATTTTTTAAAATAATTTTTTTAGGTGGTTTATTGTGCTTTCCCACAGTGCAAAAAAGGTGTGATTTATAGTGGTACAGTGAAAAGAATGCAGACTTCCCCTTTAAAAGATAAAAGGAGAAATTCAATTTGTCAACTGGACAAAGTTTGTTTGGTCGAAAACGTTTCGCCGCTCATCCGAGAGGCTTCGTCAGTTCTGGTTCTAAACAGGGTCTAACCAGCACTAGAACCAGAACTGACGAAGCCTCTGGGATGAGCAGCGAAACATTTTCAACCAAACAAACTTTGTCCAGGTGACAAATTGAATTTCTCTCTTATCATGATTTCTACCTGGACGACTGAGAGACTCTTCACGCACTTCCCCTTTAAGTCTTTCAGTCTTTCACTCTTTCAGTGCACGTTACCTCCAGTGTAACCAAGACAAGACTGCTGTACACCCCCATTCACCTCCCACATTACGTAACATTCATTCGAAAGCTCATTTACACCATTCCACTAGCCTATTTAATGGTGAATATTTCTGGTGTACGTGAGCACGTACAGTAGCTTTCATGCAATGTGAATAAATAATATACACAGCTTCAAATATACAGAGAATACAAATAATTGTCCGTGTAAATTACTCATGGCTCACCTGACCCCCGGAACCCGGCGCGGATGTGTCCGGACCATCGCACGGAGGAGGAGGGAGGAGGCGGCACCGCGGGGTGAGTAAATGATCGGCTTTAGCGTGATTTGGATGGGCAAAACTAACGCTTCTTAAGTGTGCACCCTTAGTCACGGCAGAACACGATGGAGAGGTTATGGGGAATTGAAAGGGGTTCAGCGCGCGCAGCGCAACAGATACGGAAACGGACGCGCGCGTCTTAACGTGCTCTCCCTGGCGTCTTCACGTGCTCTCCGCGGCGTCTTCAAGTGCTTTCCCTGGCGTCTTCACGTGCTCTCCCCGGCGTCTTCACGTGCTCTCCGCGGCATCTTCACGTGCTCTCCGCGGCGTCTTCACGTGCTCTCCCCGGCGTCTTCACGTGCTCTCCCCGGCGTCTTCACGTGCTCTCCCCGGCGTCTTCACGTGCTCTCCCCGGCGTCTTCACGTGCTCTCCCCGGCGTCTTCACGTGCTCTCCCCGGCGTCTTCACGTGCTCTCCGCGGCGTCTTCACGTGCTCTCCGCGGCGTCTTCAGCGTCTTCACGTGCTCTCCGCGGCGTCTTCACGTGCTCTCCGCGACGTCTTCACGTGCTCTCCGCGGCGTCTTCACGTGCTCTCCGCGGGGACAGGACAGGGGGCTTAGAAACGGATCTGCTCCGTCACATTTTTATAAATAAACTCGCCGTTCAAAGGCCCCGCACGCCAAATTTAAAATGCGCGCGCATTGAATTGCGCTCATAATTAATTGCGTTAATTTTTATAACGCGTTAATTAGCAGTGTAATTAATTAATCTAATTAACGCGTTAAACTGACAGCCCTAATTTATATTTATATATATCTTTTTTTATTTATACAAATCTTTATGAGACAAAATTATCTCCATATTTTCCAAGCCTTTTCGCTTTCATCATGAAATCAAATTATTCTGTTGGACTTAGATATAGTCGCATAAAAGGGGGATCTTCTCCATTTTGATTACGAGAGCCGCAGAAGGACATACTGTATTTTGGGCTCCGCGTTCGCCGTTTTATTTATAGCTGTCGGCACTGGCCCGTGGTTTTCACACAACGAGATAGTACGCGTTTGGATAAACAATGACAAGCATGTTGCCGGATCACACTTACTCCGCACATACATCGCAGGAGCAAGCACCTTCATCTAAGAGGAAAAGAAGAAGGACATAGTACCTACCGCAGCTGGGGCTTTGTCACAGCGCGAGCCCGCACCCCGGGTTCCGCCTTCGTCCCCCCAACTGCAGACCGACCTCCGCCCTCCACGGTCCGGTTCCCGATTCCCCCCACCCGCGCACAGCGCCGGGTGCGCTACACGCGTGCGCGCGGTTCGGGCGCGGCTGCCTGTGAACCCACCTCCGGGTACGCCGAGCTGTCCGCGTTACGTCGCGCCTGGGTGACCCTCGAAGTCTGTCGTAGCTAGAACCGGAATTGCAATACCCACCATCCACCAATGCGCCACCATCCTACACAGTGTACCTTTAAAAACAAACAATATACAAAGAAATAATACTCAAGCAGAAGTAAAAGTAGCCTATCGTGTCAGAAAAATACTTCTTCTGGACGATTACATGAGCTCATAAATCATATTTAATGTACTTTTACGTCTAAAGTAGCATATTCTTACTGTTAAGTGTCTCAAGTGACTAAAGTGAACCGCAGAGAGAGAGAAAGAGACTTTATTGAGCTCAAGTTAAAATTTTGCTATAGCAACATTTACACTGTGCATCTCAGTGTCCTTTGTGTCTCAGTCAAAGGTCTCAGTGGAGTTGAACAGGAGGACTGGTCAGGGAAGGTCAGCAGATCCTGTTGAAGAGCCAAAGAGCCCTCTTGTCTCCTGCAGCATCACACCAGTGTCCAGGGGGAGACAGGAAAGGCCAGGAAAGGTCTAGTTCTTACTCTGCTCTGGTGTTTCAGTTGGTGGTTATGGTTAAATCCCTCAAAGAGTAAAACGCAGACTCAAGACGGCAAAACGCAGATATAAATGATATGAGCCAAACCCACTGCATTACATAAAGAGAGGTTAAAATGTGTGAAATAAATGCAGAAAAAGCTTCCGATAAACAGGAAGAAATCAGATTTATGATTAAGAGTAATTCAGGAATGATTCTGATTGTATTTATTAAGAAAACAGACAGATTAATTAAATAAATAAGCGTGAATTAAGCAAAATACCACTCCAGGTATTTTTTTGACGAGGGGACTACAATATAACAAAAACAAAAAGCTCAAAAAAGTCGATTTAGAATAAGACCTCCTCTTTAAAGGTCCCATGGCATGAAATTTTCACTTTCTGAGTTTTTTGAACGTTAATGTGAGCTCCCCTACCCTGTTTAGGCCCCCCCCCCCCCATGGTTAAAAGTTGTGAAATGTCTAAACTGAGCATTTGTGATCCTTTTCTGCGTTACAAAAAATCGGAGCTCAAACGGGTGATTTTGAACAAGGAAACTTATTGACGTCAGCTCGAAAAAAGAAATGCAAATGCAGTTTGGACTGCGAATGCGCTAGGCAATGTGAAATGCGTTTTTTTATTTGCCTGGAGGCACGTCCGAGTGTTTCTAGGCTCAGAAGTCCTTTATCTGAGCCTCTGGACCTTTGAACAGCAGTGGTTTGATTTGATTTTCTGTGGAAATGTGTTTATTTTTCAATGGAACGCTTCAAATCTCTCTGGATCAGCTGAGAGCGGAGAGTTTGGCCACGCCCCCACCCTCTACTATAGGCCAGCTCTTTTCTCCTCATTTGCATTCAAGCAACAACGCCCATTATGGAGTTCTGAGAGAGAAAAATTACTCTTTCTCATCTTATCTCTGTTTCTCATGCACTGAGTGTTGATTTTGAAGAAGGATTCATTTACAGTATTAGGGAACCATTAAGGAGCCATATAAAAGCATCAACAAGTACCATGTCATGGGATCTTTAAGGTGTATTGTATAACTTTTCCAGTGGAGGGTCCATCAAATGAGATGTTATTGCTTTGTCTGGAATGTTTCACAGTGTGGCGTTAAACCTTTCTGTTTTCATGGAGACCAAACCAGACCAAGTTACAGGTCAGATCTGTGGAGAGACGACTCCGCTCGAATGTTTTCTTCCCAGGTATTTTTGAGCTATAAAACAAACTGTAACTGAATAAATGTAAAGTAGAGCTGTCATAATGTGGAACATTCCAGGCAGAGCAATGACAGATTCATCAAAACAAGCAGGCACCGGCCCCCCAGTCGAAAAGTTACAGAGCGCACCATTTAAAAGTTTCCCAAGACCCCCCTCCACATAGGACCACCTCTTGTTTCCTACTTGTACACGTGCCAAGTACTACTTTATATTTAGAATCCTCTGTACTGGTGACAAGTACCTCCAACATCAAATGCGTAAATGAGCTCCTTGGGGAATACCTCTCAGATTTTCCCTGTACTTCGTCGTATAGAAGCACTATAGTGTCTGCATATGGAGCGGGCGTGGCACATTTGTCGGTGTTCTTTTCATGCATATAGTACCCCCACCCCCACCCCCTGCTCCTCTCTCCCCACTCCCATCGTGACAGCCCCTCAGCTGTGGATTTGATCATCCTGACATGTTATTTTGCTCTGCGTCGCGCGGCGTGCAAATAGAACGCTGACAGGTTTACAGTGGCAGAGCCGAGCGGTACTGACGAAGAGGAGGAGGTGTTGTGTTAATAATTTTATTCTCAAAACAGCATTATTCAGAGAAACAAAAGTATATGCCCATGGACCACAATGGAACCTACAGGACTACTGAGAGATCACACGCATATAACGACATGTGGAATAGAAAAGAAAGCACTATGATTTCATGTGAAAAATCACATATTATTGTCTAAAGAAAGAGGCTTTTTTTGTTATGATCGTGCTATCAGAATTGGTACTATCATGTCGATTCCTTATTATGAAAATCAAGAGAAACACTAGTGCTAATACAGTGAAGAGGATTAAGCTCAATAGGACCTTTAAGTAAGTAAGACTTTATTTATAGAGCACCTTTCACAGATAAAAAAAAAATCACAAAGTGCTTTACAGAGTGCAATAAACAACATGTACAAGAACAGAGGAATTACAAACACAGTCAACCAAAAGCTTATCTAAATAGCTCTGTCTTGAGCTGCTTTTTAAAAGAGTCAATAGAGTCTGTCTCATGGAGGGCTCGAGCAGGGGCAGTCCAGAATGTGGGGGCCACAGTCTGAAAGGACTGGTCCCTGACCGGAGGGTCTGGCCTGGTGTCGGGACACAGTCAGTCACTGATGTACTGGGACCCTGTCCATTTAGATCTCTGTAAATTAAAACCATGATTTTAAAATCAACACAGAGCTTAAAGGAAAAGTAACATTTTTTTTTACAATCTGAGCCTTCTTTCGGCAATAAAACAAGTAGTTTTACTCACCCATAGCAGTTTGGTGTCAATTGGAGCAGTATGGTAGAACTTATGTTGAGCCGTTCTGTTCTACTAATGATCCCGTATCCGTTAGCGTGAGTACTCGGGGCATTACTTTGCGATGTCCAAATAACACAAACTTTAGCACTTTTCAAATCACAGAAGATCGCTGTGTCAGGGTAGACTTTTAGTAGATTCCAAAACGGCCTGAAACCCGATATCGCAACAGAAAAGTAAAGTTCAGAGCGGTGTTAGCTTCTTTCGGACTAGCGGTGTTTACAAAACAGCTGAGTTCACGCATGCGCACTGTCCTCTCTGATGACGTCATCAAATGAAACTATAGCTGCATATCGGGTTTCAGGCTGTTTTGGAATCCACTAAAAGTCTACGCTGACACAGCGATCTTCTGTGATTTGAAAAGTGCTAAAGTTTGTCTTATTTGGACACCGCAAAGTAATGCCCCGAGTACTCATGCTAACGGATACGGGATCATTAGTAGAACAGAACGGCTACAACATAACTTCTGCGATACTGCTCCAATTGACACCAAACTGCTATGGGTGAGTAAAACTACTTGTTTTATTGCCGAAAGAAGGCTCAGATTGTAAAAAAAAAACACGTTAATTTTCCTTTAAGAGGAAGCCAGTGCAGTGAAGATAAAATTACCTGTTAGCTCATGTTAAAAACCTTGCAGCCACTTTATTATTACAAAAATGTAAACAAGATTAAATAAAAGAGTGAACAATCATCTCAAGATCAGCATTTGATAAAACTGGTCTCAGTTTAGTGATGGTGAAAACAGTTTTAACCACATTTTACAGTAGACAATGCTGTTTAGACAAGCTTTTGGTTGACCTTTATTCTTGAATATGTTTTTTATCTGTGAAAGGTGCTTTATAACTAAAGTCTGACTTACCCAGATGAAACAGTATCACATATACAGTATTTCCAACCAAAGGGACCAAAATGACCAAAATAACAGATTTATTGTAAATTTTGGTCGAGACACAGGTGGTGAAGAGGTTCAACCCAAAATGAAAAAACTGTTCAGCTAAGGTAGTCCTGATCAATCTGTGATTGGCTGATAGTTATAGATGTGAAACAGGAGGGCAAAACAAGGAGGAAATATACTCCTGCTTGATTTGAGGCATCAGCTTGATTGAGCAGCAGAAGATAAGTGATTTTGTCAGGCTGCCAGCCCGGGAGTGAAAGAAGTCAGAATTTCATTTAGAGACAGGCTTTTGATACATCTTTAAATTCTCCTAACTGAAAATGCCACAACCACCAGGAGGAATTTAGGTCTGTTTAAGGCAGGACGTGTTTCACTGTGTTGTTTTAGTTAAAGGTACAGTATGTAACATTTTAGAGGCACCTGCATGACTCAGAAACACAAAGTTAAAAGCATACTCCGGAACATTCTCCAATTTTATGCCATACAGTGAATGTTTAACAAGCAGGAGGCCATATAGCCCAACATATAGTCCAACATCAAATCAATCATCAAGCAGATGTCCCGCACAGCTCCCTGACGCACCTGACAGCCAAACACAAAGCTTTGTGAGGCACCTGATGGCCAATGAGAAAGCTTACGGTGTTTGCTGTGCCGTGTACGTGCACCTCGGCCAAATAGTGACAACATGTTGAATTTGCTGATGCCAACTGCAACAACTTGGAAGAGTTAAAAAGTTGCCACAGAAGTGTTCGCATGTGAGCGTGGAGTGAATGTTTATTGTCCAAGTAAATAAAAGCAAATAAAATGGTTTGGATTCCCATGATGCACCTGGGCTCTGATGATCTCCACAAAAGCTTGTTTCAATTCACGATTCAGGTCCGTGTCAGGACATCAGCTCTGCTGAGTGGGGCCTGATGCTGGACTGTTAAAGGAAAAGTAACGTTTTTTTTACAATCTGAGCCTTATTTCGGTAATAAAACAAGTTGTTTTACTCACCCATAGCACTTTGGTGTCATATGGAGCACTTCCAGAGATGTTTTAGATTAGCGTTAGCCTAGCGCGACTTCTAGCCATAGCTCGGGGCATATAATATATTCCCCGAGCATGTAATATGCCCCGTGGGGGCTCCAAATAACACAAACTTTAGCACTTTTCAAATCATAGAAGCTTGATGTCTTAATCTACGATTTCGTTTGAAGCAAAAGTGGCCTGTAATCCGAGATTTATCCATAGTTTACAGCTTTGCGTTTCATGTTTGGGTCCCGGGAGCTGAGAGCACAGTCCGCACATGCGCACTGGCGTCCTCATCTACTCGAAACTATGGCTAAATCTCGGATTACAGGCCACTTTTGACCACACAAAATCGTAGGCTAAGACATCGGGCTTCTATGATTTGAAAAGTGCTAAAGTTTGTGTTATTTGGAGACCGCAAATAAGTGCCCCGAGAACTCACATGATGGAGATCGCAAATCTAAAACATCTCTGGAAGTGCTCCATATGACACCAAAGTGCTATGGGTGAGTAAAACAACTTGTTTTATTACCGAAATAAGGCTCAGATTGTAAAAAACGTTACTTTTCCTTTAACCAGCCTTAATATGGGGCATTTATCAGAGTAAGCAGTGGCGCCATCTGCTGGCCAAGATGTGATACTATGATACTACACATGCCCCCCACATGTTCACGTCTAAAGTTTACTCAGTATCAACCTGCCCCACGTCAGCATAAGTATGCATGTGTGAGCCAACAGTCTGAGGGCCAGGCCAGGGTCATCACGTTCTTCTCCTTCTGCATTCCCTTCTTCTCTCCTCCTCTCTCTCTCCACCTCTCCTCCCTTTCTCCCTCCCATCTTTCCTCTCATCTCTCGCTCCTTCCTTTGTGACTCAACACCTTGCTCTGTGTCTATTTGGGGCTCCATCTCTGGCACCCCCCCACTGCCAGCCCCCTCCCCCTTTCTCCTCATTATCGCTGGGAGTTCACATGCACGCGCACACACACACACACACACACACACATACACACCTATGCACACACACACACACACACACACATGTTTCATTCACCCACACTTCATGCAGGTTCCAGGCTCTTGCGCACGCACACACACACTGGTTGGGACTTCACGGGGCACTGCGGTGTATTGGCAGGCTGGTGTGCCGCAGTGGGCTCCTAAGGGACACGTGGTAGAAAGGATTCCAAGGTTATGCTAAAGCTACACAAACACAGCTCTGCACACTGTCACGGCAAACCTTATTTCAGCAGAGATGTTCTACTACTACTGGGGCTGCCCTCCTCTTTTTCCTCGTGCACTAAGGAAAAAGTGAAAGGTTTAACTGGAAATATTTACATTTTACGACACTATTTTCTGACCTCTGTTCTAGTGTTTCCTCGTCACAGACCTGGAGTTGTGTTTTGTTTCATTCACACATGCTTAACGCACAAACTCTGCATATTTGGACTGGGTTCTTCTCTCAAACAGAAAACTCTCTGATGTGGTAGGCTAAAACAGGAAGTGCTCCACTGTATTTTTAAACTCCGCACACCTTCACTGGAATCATTTTGATAATTTCAGCTCTGGAATTAACTAAAGGTAAAAGGGGTAAAAGGAGCTGTTAGCATCATAAGGTGGAACAGAGCGTTTAGAGCGTTGGAGATGTAGGGCCCGTTTACACGAGAACGCTTACGGGTAAAAACGACAAAATATTTTATCGGAAGTGCCTTTCGTTTACACGGTGACGGCGTTTTTGGGGCCTAAAAACGCAAAAATCTGAAACCACCCTCCAGAGTGGTAAAGTTAAATCCGCTCCGCTGTAGCGTTTCCGTGTAAACCGCCCAAGACGCAAAACTGGTCAGATCTGCTCACGTCGCGTACGCGTTTACGTCACATAGATGCGGCATACCTTGATACCACGGATGTTCTAGTCAACATACAAGAATCATTTCAACAACTATATAAATCGCACCCACACACGTGTACGGCGTACAAGTCTTTCTCACACTCTCACAGCCACAGACGCCAAGACAAGCGACTTCCGCATGAGGCACTTCAAATGTAAAACCCCATGTGATTTTATATTTTCTAATTCACTGTAATCCTCCTGTAATGTCACTATTTTCAGTACAATATTCAAAAACATGTCAACAAAAATACAAGTCACTGAAATGTTTGGAGCGGAACTTAACAACTCATTTAAAACGCAACTAGAACATTTTATTTTGAAGTTTTACCTTTCTCTTTTCCGGTACAGTCGTGGTTAGAAATGTAACTTGACGCTGTTGTGATTTGTTTTTTGTTTTTTGTTTGTTTTTCAGTCCAGTGCCTCCCTTCGCTGGCTTTTGCGTCCACTTTTGCGTCTTCGAATAAACGCGGATAAAAAATTGAAGACGAGACGCCACTTTTGCATCTTCTGTTTTGATCGTCGCCGTATAAACGTAGCCGTAGACAGACTACTAATAAAGTGTTACGCAAACATGTGTGAATGAAACAAAACGCAACTCCAGGTCTGTTTTTGAGGAAGGAACATTATGACCTGGGGTAAACCTCACAAGAGTCAATTTTGCATAATATAGGGGCTTTAATTAGCTTAAAAAACATGACCATAGACCTAATTCATAATTAACCATACCTTACCAACTTTATTTATAAAGCACTTTAAAAACTTTACAGCTGGCCGAAGTGCTGTGAACAAACATAGAAGAGACAAGGACAATGACAGTCAAAGTCACAATGCAACTACTAAAATCATAGAAAACAATAAGATACTCAAGTTAATTAACAGCAAGAAAAATGAAAAGCAAGTGAAAAAAGATGAAAATATTTGATTAAGACATGATCCACTCCTTGTGGCTTTAATTCCCTTTTAAACATGCTTTTGGTTGATCTGTAGTTCACATTTTCTAAGTTAAAATAAAGTCTGCATCTGGAATATATACTTTATGAACTTCACCTTCCTCTGCTGTCAGGGCTTAAAACCTGCATAGGAGAAGTCTGAAGTTTTACCTGTGACGTAACTATCTGGGAAAAATGCAAACGGGGCATTTTGAGGCTCAGGGAAGATGACTTTGGATTAATGCACTAATGAAACAAAATACAGCTCCAGGTAAGTACATTTTGCATTATAAATCTATGTGCTCTTTAATAACAAGCTAACTTAATGGGGTTAGGGCAGGCGTGGGCAAACTACAGCCCGGGGGCCGTTAAGCTTTTTAATCTGGCCCGCCGAATTTGAAGAAATTATATTAATAAACCTTGTTAATGTTTTAATTTCCCTGCAATTCTGGTGTTTTCTAACAGCTGTCGCACTACATACATTGACCTTTGTTGAGGTGTGGTGTTTTGCTCCACGTTTGTGCTTTACTCTTTGACCCCTCAGCCTCCTGTAAAGATGAACGGAGCTAAGAAAAGAAAAGTGGACAGAGAATGTCGAGTGTTTAATAAGGAGTGGACAACTAAATCTTGTTTCACCGAATACTTATCAGCTGCTGTATGCCTGATATGCCAAGAGACTGTAGCGGTTTTTAAAGAATATAATATCAGCCGTCACTTTACCACAAAACATGCTAACTATGCTAACAGGCAGTCAACGAAAGAACGAAAGAACCTGAAGGAGAACAGAACTTTCAGTGCTTTAAAATAGTAACTGTCAGTAATAAAAAAGCTGTATTTTATTGATTAAATTGTCTGTGTTTTAAGAGTCATTTCAATAAATAGCTAAATACCGTGGAACTTGAAAGATGGACATTTTGTTTGTAATGCTTTTGTTATTTTTTAACTGAAATAAAGCACATGTTTTCTACATATCCCATGTTATTTTTTGCTCTTATGAGGTGGATTAGCAAAACACTAAATCCAGCTGCTCCTGGTCCGGCCCTTCTGACAAATTTTAGAACTCTTTGTGGCCCACGAGTCAAAAAGTTTGCCCACCTCTGGGTTAGGGTGAGGAGTACCAAGTCAGCCTAAATCATTCATCAACTATTTGTTCATTATGACTGTTTGTTAAGTCTTTGTTTATGCTTTATTAAGGCTAATTAAGGAGTGTTCCAGAGCTCAGGGTCAACCACAGAGAAGGCACTGTTTTGTCTGGTTTTATAGGTGCTGTAGGTGACTGTTAGTGTCTTACTAACATGAAGAAGAAGAAGAAGAAGAAGAAGAAGAAGAAGAAGAAGAAGAAGAAGAAGAAGAAGAAGAAGAAGAAGAAGAAGAAGAAGAAGAAGAAGAAGAAGAAGAAGAAGAAGAAGAAGCAACTTTATTGATCTCACACTGGAGAAATTCTGCTCTGCATTTAACCCATCCTGTTATTAGGAGCAGTGAGCAGCACATTACTGCGCCCGGGGACCATCTCCATGATCTTCTTACTTCGGTTTGGTCAGGACCTCAGCTGGAGGATTTTATCTGGTGCATGTTTTGGGTTAGTGGGGGAAACCGGAGTGCCCGGAGGAAACCCACCCAGACACGGGGAGAACATGCAAACTCCACACAGAAAGGCCTGGGCGACCCGGGGATCGAACCCGGAACCTTCTTGCTGTGAAGCATGAGCGCTAGCCAGAACTAGACCATTGAAAGGGTTTGCAGTGGTCCAAAGTTCTTCTTCACTTCCCTTATGCATTCTGAGCATCCTAATGACTGACCATGATGAGTTTAGAAGAGCTTTTCACAACTCATGAGCTGCTTATACTATTGTTCTGGAGCAAGACACATTACCCAAGTGCATGGAAAAGAAGCACACGCTGTTGAAAATGCTTAGCTCATTGTTTCATTGCCATGTGTGTCCTCATCATGACATGACCTTAATGCGAGATCACATGATGAGGTGATTTCTCCACTTCTTCACTTCTTCACTGATAAATGACCTGTGCAGCCACAGCTGCCCTGGGGCACATGTGGTGTCCAGTCTGCTCCATCAGCCTGTCTGAGCACCATCAATCACACACCCACTCACACGCACACACATGCACACACGTATACGCACACACACGCACACACATGCACACACACAAACACACACACTCATGCACACACACACAAACATACACACTCATGCACACACACACAAACATACACACAGACGCAGGCACACTCATGCACATACACAAACACACACACTCATGCACACACACACAAACATACACACACCCACTCACACGCACACACATGCACACACGTATACGCACGCACACTCATGCACACACACACACACAGACAGGCACACACACATACACTCACACACGCACACATGCACACATGCACACACGTATACGCACGCACACACACACACGCACACACCCACTCACACGCACACACGTGCACACATGCATGCACGCACACACACAGATATACAGACATACATGCATGCACACAAACACAAACATACACACACAAAAACACACACACACACACATGCACATGCACATTCACACCCATGTTGGGTCTCTACTTTTTGGGACATTACATTGACGTACTTACATTCGTGTCTGTTAGCATGCTAGTTGTTGTTGTCTTTACCGCTGCAGCAAAACTTCACTCTAGTTTCTAAGATTTGTGAGAGACACAATTTGCAAATCATAAGAACTGTGGTTTTTGAAGAACCATAATTTCCTCCACAAACACCAAGATCTCCTGTGTTATTCTGCAGAAAAACATCTAACCCTGTACTTTAGATCTGTACAAACATGCTCTGAAATGTAATTTTTGTATTCGTTTGAGAGATGCAGTTATATAAATACTGGAATCAAATATCTTACACTTAGATGTAGATCAACTTTACTGATCGCGAGGGAAATGATTAGGACACAATAACTCACAGGCACAGATACACAAAAAACCTGAATTTACTAAATAATATGCTGGATAGGATATCGGTTCCATAATAGTCCAGCCAATATCCTGTGTATGCCGTCAATAGGATGTAAAAAGACTACTGATTTTGTCTTAGTGTATCTCATGAGGTTTGGACTTTCCTTTATACCAGTGCTTCTCAGATAGTGGGGCGGGCCCCCCTGGGGGGCGCGGTGTGATGCCAGGCGGGCGCGTGTGACCCTGGGAAACATGCTTTTTTGCCGTACTGTAATAGATCTAAGTGTAATTGCACATCAACAACAGTAGTTGGCAGTGGCGCTCTCATTGTCGCTCTGGGGCAGGGGTCGGCAACCTTAAATACGCGACATACAAAACAGACTCACCATCAGCAGAACATCCTCTGTCACAGAAAAAACACGTATATTCCACTGAGTCGTGTCCTTTAGTCCGACAGAAGCTGATGCATCAGCGGCACAAGGACAAAGTGGGGGTTTTTTGTTTTGTTTTTTTCAGTGCTTAAAACCACATGGCTTATTTGCATAAACTAAGTTTCGTTTCTGTAAAACGTAAACAAATGTGTGCAAATCTGCATTAAAAACATATTAATATTTGAGTCCTCAGTGCAAAAAGACAGCACAGTGTTGTAAATTTTTCTTTTTTTGTTTTTAATGTTAATAAAGGATACAATGTTATGCAGAGGTGTACTAATATCAATTTTCTAGACAAATAATACTATTAATAGTCACGTGCAGGGAGGGGTGTGTGAAATTTTTTCTTCTTCCTGGGGGATCGTCACAGAAAATAATTGAGAAGCACTGCTTTATACAAACCTGTTTAGTAGTGACTTGAAGGATAAAGAACAGTTACAGAATCTGATCTCTCGTGTAATAAGTTCAACTGTATTTTAAATAAAAATTAAAAATGATCCATTTTCCATCCTACACTGGGATAATTAAATATTGGACAACTAAAGGTCAAAGTATCAATATCTGTAAAAGCCGGATTGGTGCATCAGATTTCAGTCTTTTTGTCAATTCTGTTTAAAATGTTTAAAATTTTGAAAGAATCCTAGCATTCAAACATGAATTGCAATAATAGTTGTCAGAAAAATAACAATTGGATATTTTGCACTAAATGCTCTAGATTTGAGTCCCACACATGACTTCCAGGAGTGCAGATAGAACCTCCGTGTCTGTTCCTCTTCTGAACCCTCTGCTGTTCTGTTCTCAAGCACCTTGAGTTGTCTTTGCACTTGTAAGTTGTTATAAATAGACTTGCACTCACTATGACAAGGGCAGCCTTTGTTCGATTCCCTGCTGGCAATGCGCTGTCGTTGTGTCCTTGAGCAACACTCTTCACCTACACCTTTGTGCTTACGTACACCAGCATGTCGATGAAAGTGCTTTGATTGTCCTAGAGAACGCCACAGGACACTTCAGTTTTGCAAAGAAAGAAATAAAGAGTGAGATAAGGCGACCTTATGATGTCATAAAGTGGTAGTTTTCATATTAACAGCTCCTTTTACCTTTAGTTCAACAGAGTTTGGCTGAATTGATCCAAATGATTCTAGTGAAGGTGTATGGAGTTTAAAAATACAGTAGTATACAGGACGTGCCTGTATACATGACATCACAAGGTGGAACAGAGAGTTTTCTGTTCGAGAGAAGAACTCAGGGTTTGTGTGTTAATCATGTGTGAATGAAACAAAACACAACTCCAGGTCTGTTCTAGGTAAGACATTTATGTTTTACTACCTGTGTTTTATGAAAATGTTTGTTTTTTGATTTTTGTTTTAAAGGGACAGTGTGTAAGATTTTTACCTGTTAATTACTGAAATTGAAGATACCCATTCAAAAATACATTGTTTTCCTAGCCTTTTCACTTCCATCATGAAATCAAAGTATTCTTTTGGACTTAGATATAGTCACATAAAAGGGGGATCTTCCCCATATAGAGGCAGCCATTTTGAATACGAGAGCCACAGAAGGACATTTGGGCTCATCCTTCGCCTCGGCTCCTGCTAACAGCTGCTTAGCCGCGCTGCGTTTGGGAGTGAAGGACAGAAGGAGAGAAGGGGAAGGGGAGGGGGGAAGGGGGGAGCCTGTGTAAAGAAGCATGCTGCCGGATCACACATCGTAATGGATACAACACGTATTTTGGACTAAATTGTTTTACTGGATTTTATTCGCTGGATCCTTATGGACAGATTGAGACCAAGTTTATGATGAAATACAGAGTTTGACCTGTGCAGAGCCTTCAAAGGTAAGCTAAGTAAGCTAAGTTTTGTGCTTTTCCGTATAAAAGCCCCATGTGCTCGGGGAGTGATTGTTTTGCAGGGAAATGAATTGCATAGTCAAAAAGAGGAGACTGTAAGGTTTCATTTGATGTGTAGATTGTCATGAATCATGATCGGGATTGTGTGTTTTCATGCGAAAAGAAAAAAAAAAGTGAACGGGGGACCGCGCTTTATGTATACAGCGGTGCGCGGTTCGTGCGCGGGCACGCGCGATCTCGGCGGTACGTCGCGTCCGGGTGACCCTCGAGGTCTGCCATAGCCAAAAGAGGAAGTGGAATAGCTAGTAACCACCTATGCGCCACGAATCCTACACACTGTCCCTTTAAGAAATGAGTTGTCTAACCTGCCCTATGCACTTGAATCACTACTTGGCTAATCTAAAGATAGACCTTAAAGGGATAGTGTGTAGGATTCGTGGCACATAGGTGGATGGTAGCTATTCCACTTCCTCTTTTGGCTACGGCAGACCACGAGGGTCAACCGGGCGCGCCGTAACGCGGACAGCTCGCATACCCGCGCGCACCCGGGCTGTGCGAGCCCTCGCGTACCCGCACACGAACGCGTGAAGCGCACGCGGTCCCGTTCACTGTTGTTTTTTTGTTTTTTTTTCGCATGAAAACACACATTCCCGATCATGTACCATGACAATCTACATATCAAATGAAACCTTACAGTCTCCTCTTTTTGACTATGCAATTCATTTCCCTGCACAATAATCACTCCCCGAGCACATGGGGCTTTTATGCGGAAAAGCACAAAACGAGGTTACCTTACCTTAGAATGCTTTGCACAGGTCAAACTCTGTATTTCACCATAAACCTGCTCTCAATTTGTCCGTAAGGATCCAGCGAATAAAATCCAGTAAAACAATTTAGTCCAAAACACGTGTTAGATCCATTACGACGTCTGATCCGGCAGCATGCTTGTGTTGTTTACCCAAAACCACGAGCCTTGCCGAAGGCGGAGCCCAAATGTCCTTCTGCGGCTCTCGTATTCAAAATGGCTGCCTCTGCATGGGGAAGATCCCCCTTTTATGTGACTATATCTAAGTCCAAAAGAATACTTTGATTTCATGATGGAAGTGTATTGTCTGTCTCGATTCGTATCACTGTGCGCATACAATACGTGAACGCAATCTACGCTGATGGATGTTTCGTGGACAACTGTTTGGAACGCAAATATATCACCTTTCGGACAAATGTTTTGTTTTGAGAAGAAAAACAAGCTTTATTTCATGTTACAGGGAAGTTAGCGGACCTACTTACGTGGGCTCCAGAAAGCGAGCCGAACCGGGATCAGCTGAGAGTGTCAGAGGTAAACCGGTGTCAACACACGGAACTTTTAGAAGGAAATCCATACAGATTAACATTAAAAAACACACTATCCCTTTATCCTAACTTTTAAATCAGACCTATTCTGCAAAATGGACTTTTCAGAGTTTTTAAACATGTTATAGTTGTTTGCTCATCTCATTTACCCTCTGACATTGTATTTGGAGCGATTCGTGCATGTGTGCTCAAACTTCTCAGTAGGCCATTTTGCTGATGAACCACTAAACACCAAAAACACTTTTTTTTTAACAGATTAACAGTATAAATTGGTCTAAAATAGAAGTGTATACCTACCCTTGGCCTTATTTCATTTTAGTGCATATTTGTTAAAAATCTGACTTTTCAATCAGTCAATCAATCAATAAAACTTTATTTATAAAGTGCTTTTCATACAAAAAAAAGTATTAAAGGTCCCATGGCATGAAATTTTCACTTTCTGAGGTTTTTGAACGTTAATGTGAGCTCCCCTACCCTGTTTAGCCCCCCCCCCCATGGTTAAAAGTTGCAAAATGTCTAAACTGAGCATTTGCGATCCTTTTCTGCGTTACAAAAAATCGGAGCTCAAACGGGCAATTTTGAACAAGGCACCTTATTGACGTCAGATCGAAAAAAGAAATGCAAATGCAGTTCCACCCCCGTCTGTCTGTACTCAGCGTCTCTGTAAATCACGCCCAGAGAGTTTGGACCGCGAATGCGCTAGGCAATGCAAAATGCGTTTTTTTATTTGCCTGGAGGCACGTCCGAGTGTTTCTAGGCTCAGAAGTCCTTTATCTGAGCCTCTGGACCTTTGAACAGCAGTGGTTTAATTTTATTTTCTGTGGAAATGTGTTTATTTTTCAATGGAACGCTTCAAATCTCTTCTCCACGCAAAAACGCGGAAATGGATCAGAGAGCGCACAGCTGAGAGCGGAGAGTTTGGCCACGCCCCCACCCTCTACTATAGGCCATCTCTTTTCTCCTCATTTGCATTCAAGCAACAACTCCCATAATGGACTGTTCATAGAGAGAAAAATTACTCTTTCTCATCTTATCTCTGTTTCTCATGCACTGAGTGTTGATTTTGAAGAAGGATTCATTTACAGTATTAGGGAACCATTAAGGAGCCATATAAAAGCATCAAGAAGTACCATGTCATGGGATCTTTAAAAAAGTAGTGATTAAAAACAATCCCACATTTCCTTCCACCCACCTAACCAGCCCCACAGCTGCCTGACACCACACAACCAAACAACCCAAACAGTAACAAACACACACACACACACACACACACACGCACACACGCACTTGCACACACACTCACACACATACTAGCATGCTAAAATACATAAAATGACACATAGTAAAAAGTGAGGCTGAATACAGGCGAACCAGTAGAGAGAGCATTATCAGAAGAGCCGTATACACCAAGAGCAGAGAGCCATCCACCGCCACCAGGAACCACCATAGGGCCCAGTGGAGAGATGAGGCCCAAGCACCATCCCCCACCAGGACCCAAGGCCCAGTGGAGAGATGAGGCCCAAGCACCATCCCCCCACCAGGACACAGGGCCCAGTGGAGAGATGAGGCCCAAGCACCATCCCCCCACCAGGACACAGGGCCCAGTGGAGAAATGAGGCCCAAACACCATCCCCCACCAGGACACAGGGCCCAGTGGAGAGATGAGGCCCAAGCACCATCCCCCCACCAGGACACAGGGCCCAGTGGAGAGATGAGGCCCAAGCACCATCCCCCCACCAGGACCCAAGGCCCAGTGGAGAGATGAGGCCCAAGCACCATCCCCCACCAGGACACAGTGCCCAGTGGAGAGATGAGGCCCAAGCACCATCCCCCCACCAGGACACAGGGCCCAGTGGAGAGATGAGGCCCAAGCACCATCCCCCCACCAGGACACAGGGCCCAGTGGAGAGATGAGGCCCAAGCACCAAGACTTTTTGGGTCAAACACCATCACTTCACTTGCGCTCCCCAACCCGCCATGTACCGCCCACTTTGTTGGATTTTTCAAATTTTGACTGTGGGCAGGGTTAACTCAAGCACAGGCGTTTAGCGGCTCTTTATCCTCCACTGATGCACGCCCACTGTGATGTACACTCTTCCTTTTGCATTTTTATTTTCTTAATCAGTGACACATGCAGGATTGAGCAGCATCACATAGTCATCGTGGTACAACACACTGCACATCACACTGCTCTCATGTGACACACAGCTATCCATAGGAGGGGCCCACAGCATGTGGCGCTTTGTTGTGGTGATGTTTACGGTGACATCAGCTCCCGTTGGAGACCACACTTTTCTAACATGGAAGTCAGCCCACTTGTTTATTTATTAAGTCGTTTTAGATGAATATTGTTATTTAAATGTGCAAATGATCACATAATGATCCACAAGTGTCATAGATTATATCTATAGAGCACACACAAGTCTTCTTTAACCCACGTCTGAACTTTGACCCATGTTGTTGATCTCATATTTAAAACTGTATGTCATGGAGGCTTGATTTTTGTCTCCATAAGGGAGTCAGGTCCTCGTGATGTGTGTGTGTGAAGATTTGAGTAGCCATGCCCCGTAAGAGCTCTCTGTGGTCTATTCTCATGCCCCTCTTCATCTCTCTGCATCTTCATCCCTCTCTCCTATCCTCCTCTTCCTCAGATCAGCTCTTTAATATGGCCACAGCTCTTATTTGCTCTCATTTGGATGCATTATACCTGGATGGGAGAGGTCCATTGTGCACTTTTCATCCATCTTTTTCATACACTCAGACGTACGTGGATGTGATGGGCTCAGAGAATGCTCCATCTGAGAGGCATTGAGACACAGAAAAAGCTTTTTTATATATTTTATTTCTCTCTTTTGTAACCGTGCAGTGGACAGATGTGCAGTACAAGGTTTACAAGTGAATTCAGGAGACTGGATTTAAAAACTGTTTTTCTCATCTATTTTGTGGTGCTCTTAGTAAAATGTGTGTGTGTGTGTGTGTGTGTGTGTGTGTGTGTATGTGTGTGTGTGTGTGTGTGTGTGTGTGTGTGTGTGTGTGTGTGTGTGTGTGTGTGTATGTGTGTGTGTGTGTGTGTGTGTGTGTGTTATACAGTCTATGTCTAAATCACTGACTGTATAAAGAAGTGGACTAAGGAAGTGCAACATCACCTATAGCGGTCGGCTCCAGTCAAATGTAGCTCATCAAGGTTGGCTGTTATGGATTTTACTCATGGAAGTATAACAAAATCTAAAGATAAACCAAAGATGGCCTGTGCTCATTGTTGCAAAATGCTTAAAAAAAAAAAAAGAAAAAAAGTTTTTCTGCATTACTTCCTGATTAGAAGAGCGAGAATAACCTCAGGTAAAGAAGGAGCCTAATTTACCTTAAAGCCCCAGTGTGTAGGATTCGTGGCGCATAGGTGGATTGTGCTATTGCACTTTCTGTTTTAGCTACGGCAGACCTCGAGGGTCGCGAGCCGCGCGCCGCTACTGTATAAATAAAATGCAGTCCCGTTTATTTATTTATTTTATTTTCTCATGAAAACACACATTCCCGATCATGTACCATGACACTCTACACATCAAATGAAACCTTACAGTCTCCTCTTTTTGACTATGCAATTCATTTCCCTGCACAACAATCACTCCCCGAGCACATGGGGCTTTTATACGGAAAAGCACAAAACGAGGTTAGCTTACCTTAGAATGCTTTGCACAGGTCAAACTCTGTATTTCACCATAAACTTGCTCTCAATTTGTCCGTAAGGATCCAGCGAATAAAATCCAGTAAAACAATTTAGTCCAAAACACGTGTTAGATCCATTACAACGTCTGATCCGGCAGCATGCTTGTGTTGTTCACCCAAAACCACGAGCCTTGCCGAAGGCGAAGGCGGAGCCCAAATGTCCTTCTGCGGCTCTCGTATTCAAAATGGCTGCCTCTGCATGGGGAAGATCCCCCTTTTATGTGACTATATCTAAGTCCAAAAGAATACTTTGATTTCATGATGGAAGTGAAAAGGCTTGGAAAACAATGTACTTTTGAATGGGTATCTTCAATTTCAGTAATTAACGGGTAAAAATCTTACACACTGTCCCTTTAACGTTCATACATTAATTTATGGATAAAACAGCAAAATAATAACACCAGGATCATGTAGAGTGGGTTAATACAATCATTTTTAGACCAAAATGATAAGCCTGACAGCAGCAGTTACAAAGAGAGAGACCAGTTTTGTTTTTGTTTTTTGTTTTTTTTTGTGTTAATAAAATGGGAATTAGAGCCATGCTCATTTCCTATTTAGAACACAGCAGCCAGTGGGTTATGTCCATTTACATTCTCTGGTCTTGCCCCATAAGCAAGCAAAATGTGTCTTGCCCCGGTACAAATATACATAGTATAAACAGCTCTATCGAGGTCAAAATACAGTCTACTGTGTACTGTCTGCATTTAATTATAAAGCTTTTTACTGTCTGGTAATCAGGAAGTTCGTGTTAGTTTTATGCATTCCGAGCATCCCAAATACCCACTTTTCACAATTTTGCTTTGATGGTAAAGTTAACAACAACCAGCATGCTAACATGTGCTTCCTAATTATCGGACAATAACAATTTATATTTATTAGATACAGACAGCACACAGCAGACTTATTTTGACCTCAAGAGCTGTTTATACTAAGTATATCTGTACTGGAGCAAGACACATTTTGCTCAAATACAAAAAAAATGACTGAGTACAAGCCCTTTAAATGATCTATAATTGTAACTGTAAAAAAAAAAACTTTTTTTTCAAGTATAGAAAAACAGACAGCCAGTGTCTTTGTGGTTGCGTAAAGAAGTCAATTTGAGCTTGGGACGAAGGAACAAAGGTGGAAAAATGTTGAGTTAGCACAATATAAGACCTCTAAGCCACATGGACAGATTTATTTGTGTACACCTGACATCAATAACCAAACAATAACCAAAAATAACCAATAACCAAAATATTGTGATATTGTATCGCCAAAAGTCTTACAAGAACCACCACAATATATGGAATTACAAATCTCTTTAACCGTGTCCCAGTTCCCAGAGTGCGGAGTGCGGTTCGGAGTGTGGTTTGAAGGGGGCTCAGACTGCAGTCAAGGCAGTGCATACTTGCTCAGCCCTGAGTGCAGTCCGCGGGACAGGACTTGCAACTACAGGAAGCAGCCAACGACTCCATTTTTTCCCGTAGAAGAAGTAGCGTGCGGTGCATGCTGGGATATATGAGTGTGCGAAGTGTGCATTTTCAAGCGCTTGGTCCACGCACCGATTTCCATGGAAACGACTGCGGTCTTCGGGCCGCGTGTTAACTGTGCATGGGACAAAAAAGAAATGGGACAGCAGTCGTCGCGCCGGATGTGACGCACATGCCCTTCAAACCACACTCCGAACCGTGCACTCTGGGAATTGGGAGACGGCTTTTGCCATTGTCTTGGTGCAGCCTCAGCTAAAAACAGAGGGAACTACATAGACCATGATCCTTTGCTGTTTCAGTGCAGAATACACGAAGAATAACTCTTTAGATTATAACAGAACCAAAGACTTTTCATGACATTTTAGAAGGAAAAGTTGCATATTTTGCATAATTGTGTTAACCTACACAAAATATTGCAATAAAAATTGTACCATGAGATGTAGACCTACATTGTGAAAATATCATATAGAGAGATTTGGATATTGTTACATCTCTAGACATTACTAACACTTTAAACTATTACTGTCATCTGTAGCTTCAAGGCTTCCTTCTCCATGTTCTGATTTAGACTATAGAATGATCACTCTGACTACAGATCAGGTGCCTTCACCTCTGCTTTCCGTTCATATCTAACACACCTAATGATGAGGAAGACTGTTAGCCTCATTTTGTCCATTTGCAGCGTGCAATTTGTCCATTATGGAGCAGAGAGCTGTGATTATCAGGGCTCCTCTGTGGTCACTGTCTCTCTGGTCACATATGTCCCTCCATGTTCACTCCAAAACTCTTGGTACGATATTATCACAATTTGCATCTCATGGTAGGGCTATTTTGGAGAGGTCATGAGCTTTGGGTCATGAGCTTTGGTAAAGATCACTTAAACTCCCCTAGTTGGACGCTTAATTATTTTGAGTCACTTCATTCACATATCAAGGGCGCTCGAGTTTGAGAATTTGGTAGCGCAAGTAAATCCGCTCTATTCGCTCTGTACGCTCCAGAAGGATCAACTGCGTCTGCGAGGTGCCCTGTGCATCTGTTGTTTTCATTTTAAAAAATGGCGAGTTTGGATTACATTCAGCGGGTGTTACGGTGCTTTATTCAATGTGGAAGAGACGTGAACCAAGGTGTGCTCAGCGCTGTTTTTGGGTTCACCCAATCCTCCAGAGGCACTCCGAGTTTGAAGAGTTCCACCATCTCCAAGACGTTAGTTTTCAGCAGTACTTTCACCTGTCCAGGGAGATCTACCAGCTGTATCTGGTTTTTGATGACCTGCTGTTTTATTCAATTCTCTGATCAACCCAATACATGAACACTGCACCACATAAATCTCTATTACAACAGTATGACATTGTAACTGCTTTATATGTGTACTTTACTAATTCCTCTTGATTTTCATTAAAAAATATATGTTTTAAAAGATCCTTGAGATGTTATATTTTCTGTCTTAAAAATACAGGAGCATTTTTTTTATATTTGTTTTGTTATTGTCACAATCCTATGTGTTTATTGGTGTATACTAGCATTATATTCTATTGTCAACTATGATGAAACATTAACAGTTACAAATGGTTTATACATAACCAGTAAAAAATGTGATGTGATATTAATGACGTACATAAAAATAACATAGAATGGTTGATTGGTTGACGTGACGTGAATAGGCACGTTTTAGAAAGTCAAAAGTCTTCTCAGCTCCACCATCTCTCTCTCCTCCCCTTAGCTCCTCCCTCTCTCCTCTCATCTCAGTTCTCTCTATCTCTCAGCTCTTCTTCTTTTTTCTCATCTCAGCTCCCTCTCTCCTCTCAGCTCTCTCTCCTACATCCTTCTCAGCTCCTTATATCGCTCAGCTCCTCTCTCACTCCCCTCTCTCACTCCCCTCTCTCTCTCTCTCTCTCTCTCTCTCTCTCTCTCTCTTTTCCTGTACGTCAGCAAAACTAAGGAAATGATGGTGGACGTCAGTAGACCAGCATCCCCCCATCTTCATCAACGCTGAGGTGGAGCAGGTCAGCAGCTTTAAGTTCCTTGGGGTCCACATCACTGAGGATCTGTCCTGGACACTACATACAGACACTGTGGTTAAGAAAGCCCGATAAAGACTCTACTTCCTGAGGAAGTTGAGGAAGTTTGGTATGAACACCAGCATCCTCACAAACTTCTACAGGTGCACCATCGAGAGCCTGCTGACGGGCTGCATCACAGTGTGGTATGGGAACTGCACCGCTCAGAGCCGCAAAGCACTACAGAGGGTGGTGCGAGCGGCAGAGGACATCACTGGCAGCAGTCTCCCCTCCATCCAGGACATTTACCACAGCAGGGGTCTGCGTAAGGCACGCAGCATCACTAAGGACCATACTCATCCGGCACAAGGACTCTTCCGTCTGCTACCCTCTGGTAGACGATACAGGAGCCTGCAGCACGCACAAAAACACTCAAAGACAGATATTACCCCCAAGCTGTCAGACTACTGAACTCTGGATAATACTCTAAATCAGGGGTCTTCAACGTTTTTCAGGCCAGGGACCCCCAAACAGATGGCAAACTGGGCCAGGGACCCCCTACTATATATACGGCATAGAATTGTGTTTTATATTAAATTGAGCTTAGTGTCATGTATAAACATTGCTACTCTCCAATACTCTCCAATACAAGGAAATAATACACAGGTTAATACTGTATTTTACACTATAAAATATAAAATTATATTATTTTGAAGTGAAATCAAAAGATTTCGCGACCCCCCTGCAGTACCTCCGCGACCCCCCTAGGGGTCGCGACCCCCCTGTTGAAGACCTCTGCTCTAAATAATACTGATCTCTCAATAATACTGCACTGAACTACTTTTCATTATGCATAATATGTTTACTGCTGCTGCTCTGTATGAATGTATCATGTTTGTCACTACCTCACTGTAAACTACTGTTACCTGTGCAATAATCTGTGCAATAACCCACGTGTAATACTTATACTATACTATGTGCAATATGAAATCCACATGCAACATTTATTCTACACTATATTATGTGCAATCTGTGAAATAGTCTACTTACACCTTATTTAATCCTACCTGTACCTTGTATTTTATTACATTTTATTACATATTTTTGATTATATTGTTTACTTGCCCTGTTGCCCTGTCCTGCCCTGTCTTTTTTTTTTTAGAAAGGTCTGCTCTCTGATCTCGGTTTCAATCAATTTCATTGATTTCTGATCTGATCCCTTGCCCCACCCTTCCTTTTTGTCGCCAAAGAAAAAAACACTGTATGTTACCTGTCCAATTGTTTTTCTGTCATTACATGTTGTGAATAATTGTCATTGATTGTATTGCATCTTTTCCATTCTGCATCTCCGAGTCGGCGGCGCACATGTACGTGGCCCCTCCCCTCGCCGCTCTGTCACTGTCCTGCCTGGTTAGTGGGGAAACGAAATTTCAAATTCACTCTATGTACATGTACATATGGTTGTTTTTCGACAATAAAGCAAACTATGACGATGACTATGACTGACTTCTTCCCCTGCACATTTTGCAACACTTTTTTATCATGTACTTTTATTGCTGCTATTAGTACTTCTTGATTATCTCAGCGAGTCAGCGGTTCTTCTGATTCTAAGCATTTCACTGCATTGTTGACCCTGTGTTGATCCTGCATATGACAAATAAACAATCTTGAATCTTGAATATTGCATCTTGAATCTCTCTTTCTCTCATCTCTCTCCCTCTATCCTCTTATCTCAGCTTCCTCTATCTCTCAGTTCCTCTCTCACTTGTCCCTCTCTTTCTTAGATCCTCTCTCTCTCTCTCAGCTCCACTTTCTCCCTCTCTCAGCTCTGCTCTCTCCCTCTCTCCTCTGACTATTTCTCAGCTCCTCTCCCACTCCCCTCTCTCTCATCTCACCTCCCCTCTGCCCCCGTCCTTCTCTCTCTCCTCCTCTTTCTCTCTTCTCAACCCTCCATCTCTCTCCCTCTTCTCATACCGTTCTGTTTTCAATCTCGGGCGCTGCTCTTTCATGTACACTCTCCTGTATTGCGCCTCTCATCTGCCACTTATCCCTGGCCTTCTCTTCCCCCCCTCTCCCTCTCTCCCTCTTTTATTTCTCCTCTTCTCATCCATTCATCCGCTCCTACCGCACAAAAGAGAGATTCGCATTCAGGAAATAATTAGTGAGTTGTCGTGGCTATGTGAAATGGCCGAGTGAGGGTACTTCATCCCCCTCTCTGCTCGTGGCCTTTAAACGAATGCGCCGTCTCCATTCTGTTGTCTCCACTTTAAACCTGCGTCTTATTAAAGAAGGGATGAATCATGCTGTTTTTTTCACAGTGGGTTTGGTAAATCTACAGCGCCACCTCTGCTTTTGCTCTTTGTCATTGTAATGCAAAAATATAGACGATATAAGAAGTATTGGGGTGGTACATTTAAGACGTAATAGAGGAGCCAAAAATGTACTCGCAGTGTGGCAAGAAACACAAATGTTCAAATCATTTCATACTCTCATCATAAAGCTTTTGTTACTTGTAGACTTACTCATAGTGGGAAGAGGAACCACAACTTCTACTCAGGTTACACTGTACAGTAGTATTAAACAGTATTTTCACTAAAATAGCCTGAAGTACATCAGTCTGTGTCACCGTGTTAATTTTGGTTCATTCGGGCACTTTGCCAATGGCTTCCTCACAAACCTCAACGCTCAATGACGTGACTGGTGCGGCAGTCACTTCTCAGGCCCTATTGCACCAGCGGGTTTTAAGATGGAGACGTGTGAGTTTGTGAGCTCACAAATATCACGAGAATCCATCTTGGTGTGCAAGGATATTCAAATATTACTCAGTACTAGGATATTCAAATATTACTCAGTACAAGGATATTCAAATATTACTCAGTACAAGGATATTCAAATATTACTCAGTACAAGGATATTCAAATATTACTCAGTACAAGGATATTCAAATATTACTCAGTACAAGGATATTCAAATATTACTCAGTACTAGGATATTCAAATATCACTCAGTACAAGGATATTCAAATATTACTCAGTACAAGGATATTCAAATATTACTCAGTACAAGGATATTCAAATATTACTCAGTACAAGGATATTCAAATATTACTCAGTACTAGGATATTCAAATATTACTCAGTACTAGGATATTCAAATATTACTCAGTACAAGGATATTCAAATATTACTCAGTACTAGGATATTCAAATATTACTCAGTACAAGGATATTCAAATATTACTCAGTACAAGGATATTCAAATATTACTCAGTACTAGGATATTCAAATATTACTCAGTACAAGGATATTCAAATATTACTCAGTACAAGGATATTCAAATATTACTCAGTACTAGGATATTCAAATATTACTCAGTACTAGGATATTCAAATATTACTCAGTACAAGGATATTCAAATATTACTCAATAGTCAAAGTGAGAGTCAAAGTTAAGCTGTATAGTTCCAAAATGCTGTGGTATAATGAAAACAAAAATATGAAATCAAATAGAAAGAAAGAAAATGATGAGGCAAAAATGCATTTTATAATAATAATCATCATCATAATCATCAATCATCATCATTATTATTATTAGGGACCGAGCCCGAAGGGGGACGAAGGTCCCTATTGTTGTTGCTTTGTTTCCCTATTATTAGGGACCGAGCCCCGAAGGGGGACGAAGGTCCCTATTGTTGTTGCTTTGTTTCCCTATTATTATTATTATTATTATTATTAGGGACCGAGCCCGAAGGGGGACGAAGGTCCCTATTGTTGTTGCTTTGTTTCCGTATTATTATTAGGGACCGAGCCCGAAGGGGGACGAAGGTCCCTATTGTTGTTGCTTCGTTTCCGTATTATTATTATTATTATTATTATTATTCTTGTTCATACACGCTGGGGCAATTTTGAGCATGTTCCCATGCTTCAAAACGAACGAAACTTTGCACGGGCATCACAAAGTCCTGCCAGTACGACCACACAAAGTCCCGTCCCCCAGTGACCCCCAGGAGCTCGATAGCGCCCCCTAGCGCGTTGTCTTTCGGGGCTGGCATACCGTTTAAGATAGGCGCACGAAATTCGGTAGGGACGTGTATCTCAATAAGACGAACAAATGCCTCACTGCAATGTCATGGCCACGCCCAACAGGAAGTGAGATAATTGGCATTTTGTGTGATTTTGGGGTATTGGACATAGAATGGAATTTGAAACACTTCTCCTACACCGTACCTCAGATGGGCTTAAATTTTGGTGAACATAATCTTAAGACGTTGGAGATGTTAAATTGCGAAGGATTTTCAAATAGGCGGTAATATGACGATACGGCGGATCGATAAAGTTAGGTATGGAATTTGAAACACTTCTCCTACACCGTACCTCAGATAGGCTTAAATTTTGGTGAACATAATCTTAAGACGTTGGAGATGTTAAATTGCGAAGGATTTTCAAATAGGCGGTAATATGACGATACGGCGGATCGATAAAATTAGGTATTTATTGAATGGGAGTGATGAGTTATGAATGGGAGGTATTTGTTGCTAGGCAACGCCCTGATCAAAGGTCTTTGATCTTTGTACCTTTGATCTGATATAGCTGCAAGCAGCAATGTGGGGACAAGCATCGAAGGTTCATGTAGGCCTCAGCATGTAGGCCACATGCAGGGTCTGACAGGGTCTGACAGAGTCTGACAGGGTCTAACAGAGTCTGACAGGGTCTGACAGGGTCTGACAGGGTCTGACAGGGTCTGTTCTGACAGGGTATCTACAATGTCATGGCCACGCCCAACAGGAAGTGAGATAATTGTGCCAGGCACACGAAATTTCGTATGGCTGTGCGTCTCAGTAAGACAAACAAACGCAGGTGCGAGGTCCCGACCAACGCCGCTTGCGGCTTTAATTATTATTATTATTATTCTTGTTCTTGTTCACACTCGCTGGGGCAATTTTGAGCATGTTCCCATGCTTCAAAACGAACGAAACTTTGCACGGGCATCACAAAGTGCTGCCAGTACGACCACACAAAGTCCCGTCCCCCAATGACCCCCAGGAGCTCGATAGCGCCCCCTAGCGCGTTGTCTTTCGGGGCTGGCATACCGTTTAAGATAGGCGCACGAAATTCGGTAGGGACGTGTATCTCAATAAGACGAACAAACGCCTCACTGCAATGTCATGGCCACGCCCAACAGGAAGTGAGATAATTGGGCTTTTGTGTGATTTTTGGGTATTGGACATAGAATGGAATTTGAAACACTTCTCCTACATCGTACCTCAGATGGGCTTAAATTTTGGTGAACATAATCTTAAGACGTTGGAGATGTTAAATTGCGAAGGATTTTCAAATAGGCGGTAATATGACGATACGGCGGATCGATAAATTTAGGTATGGAATTTGAAACACTTCTCCTACACCGTACCTCAGATAGGCTTAAATTTTGGTGAACATAATCTTAAGACGTTGGAGATGTTAAATTGCGAAGGATTTTCAAATAGGCGGTAATATGACGATACGGCGGATCGATAAAATTAGGTATTTATTGAATGGGAGTGATGAGTTATGAATGGGAGGTATTTGTTGCTAGGCAACGCCCTGATCAAAGGTCTTTGATCTTTGTACCTTTGATCTGATATAGCTGCAAGCAGCAATGTGGGGACAAGCATCGAAGGTTCATGTAGGCCTCAGCATGTAGGCCACATGCAGGGTCTGACAGGGTCTGACAGAGTCTGACAGGGTCTAACAGAGTCTGACAGGGTCTGACAGGGTCTGACAGGGTCTGACAGGGTCTGTTCTGACAGGGTATCTACAATGTCATGGCCACGCCCAACAGGAAGTGAGATAATTGTGCCAGGCACACGAAATTTCGTATGGCTGTGCGTCTCAGTAAGACGAACAAACGCAGGTGCGAGGTCCCGACCAACGCCGCTTGCGGCTTTAATTATTATTATTATTCTTGTTCATACACGCTGGGGCAATTTTGAGCATGTTCCCATGCTTCAAAACGAACGAAACTTTGCACGGGCATCACAAAGTGCTGCCAGTACGACCACACAAAGTCTCGTCCCCCAGTGACCCCCAGGAGCTCGATAGCGCCCCCTAGCGCGTTGTCTTTCGGGGCTGGCATACCGTTTAAGATAGGCGCACGAAATTCGGTAGGGATGTGTATCTCAATAAGACGAACAAATGCCTCACTGCAATGTCATGGCCACGCCCAACAGGAAGTGAGATAATTGGCCTTTTGTGTGATTCTGGGGTATTTGACTTAGAATGGAATTTGAAACACTTCTCCTACACCGTACCTCAGATGGGCTTAAATTTTGGTGAACATAATCTTAAGATGTTGGAGATGTTAAATTGCGAAGGATTTTCAAATAGGTGGTAATATGACGATACGGCGGATCGATAAAGTTAGGTATTTATTGAATGGGAGTGATGAGTTATGAATGGGAGGTATTTGTTGCTAGGCAACGCCCTGATCAAGGATCTTTGATCTTTGTACCTTTGATCTGATATAGCTGCAAGCAGCAATGTGGGGACAAGCATCGAAGGTTCATGTAGGCCTCAGCATGTAGGCCACATGCAGGGTCTGACAGGGTCTGTTCTGACAGGGTATCTACAATGTCATGGCCACGCCCAACAGGAAGTGAGATAATTGTGCCAGGCACACGAAATTTGGTATGGCTGTAAGACGAACAAACGCAGGTGCGAGGTCCCGACCAACGCCGCTTGCGGCTTTAATTAGGGACCGAGCCCAAAGGGGGCGAAGGTCCCTATTGTTGTTGCTTTGTTTCCCTATTATTAGGGACCGAGCCCCGAAGGGGGACGAAGGTCCCTATTGTTGTTGCTTTGTTTCCCTATTATTATTATTATTATTATTAGGGACCGAGCCCGAAGGGGGACGAAGGTCCCTATTGTTGTTGCTTTGTTTCCGTATTATTATTATTATTCTTGTTCATACACGCTGGGGCAATTTTGAGCATGTTCCCATGCTTCAAAACAAACGAAACTTTACACGGGCATCACAAAGTGCTGCCAGTACGACCACACAAAGTCTCGTCCCTGGGGGACCTGGGGGTCCCTGGGAGACCCCCCACTGGGGGACCCCCAGTGGGGGGTCTCCTAGACCGTACCTCAGATGGGCATAAATTTTGGTAAGCATAATCTTAAGACGTTGGAGATGTTAAATTGCGAAGGATTTTCAAATAGGCGGTAATATGACAATACGGCGGATCGATAAAGTTAGGTATTTATTGAATGGGAGTGATGAGTTATGAATGGGAGGTATTTGTTGCTAGGCAACGCCCTGATCAAAGGTCTTTGATCTTTGTACCTTTGATCTGATATAGCTGCAAGCAGCAATGTGGGGACAAGCATCGAAGGTTCATGTAGGCCTCAGCATGTAGGCCACATGCAGGGTCTGACAGGGTCTGACAGAGTCTGACAGGGTCTAACAGAGTCTGACAGGGTCTGACAGGGTCTGACAGGGTCTGTTCTGACAGGGTATCTACAATGTCATGGCCACGCCCAACAGGAAGTGAGATAATTGTGCCAGGCACACGAAATTTCGTATGGCTGTGCGTCTCAGTAAGACGAACAAACGCTGGTGCGAGGTCCCGACCAACGCCGCTTGCGGCTTTAATTATTATTATTCTTGTTCTTGTTCACACTCGCTGGGGCAATTTTGAGCATGTTCCCATGCTTCAAAACGAACGAAACTTTGCACGGGCATCACAAAGTGCTGCCAGTACGACCACACAAAGTCCCGTCCCCCAGTGACCCCCAGGAGCTCGATAGCGCCCCCTAGCGCGTTGTCTTTCGGGGGCTGGCATACCGTTTAAGATAGGCGCACGAAATTCGGTAGGGACGTGTATCTCAATAAGACGAACAAACGCCTCACTGCAATGTCATGGCCACGCCCAACAGGAAGTGAGATAATTGGCCTTTTGTGTGATTTTTGGGTATTGGACATAGAATGGAATTTGAAACACTTCTCCTACACCGTACCTCAGATGGGCTTAAATTTTGGTGAACATAATCTTAAGACGTTGGAGATGTTAAATTGCGAAGGATTTTCAAATAGGCGGTAATATGACGATACGGCGGATCGATAAAGTTAGGTATGGAATTTGAAACACTTCTCCTACACCGTACCTCAGATAGGCTTAAATTTTGGTGAACATAATCTTAAGACGTTGGAGATGTTAAATTGCGAAGGATTTTCAAATAGGAGGTAATATGACGATACGGCGGATCGATAAAATTAGGTATTTATTGAATGGGAGTGATGAGTTATGAATGGGAGGTATTTGTTGCTAGGCAACGCCCTGATCAAAGGTCTTTGATCTTTGTACCTTTGATCTGATATAGCTGCAAGCAGCAATGTGGGGACAAGCATCGAAGGTTCATGTAGGCCTCAGCATGTAGGCCACATGCAGGGTCTGACAGGGTCTGACAGAGTCTGACAGGGTCTAACAGAGTCTGACAGGGTCTGACAGGGTCTGACAGGGTCTGACAGGGTCTGTTCTGACAGGGTATCTACAATGTCATGGCCACGCCCAACAGGAAGTGAGATAATTGTGCCAGGCACACGAAATTTCGTATGGCTGTGCGTCTCAGTAAGACGAACAAACGCAGGTGCGAGGTCCCGACCAACGCCGCTTGCGGCTTTAATTATTATTATTCTTGTTCTTGTTCACACTCGCTGGGGCAATTTTGAGCATGTTCCCATGCTTCAAAACGAACGAAACTTTGCACGGGCATCACAACGTGCTGCCAGTACGACCACACAAAGTCCCGTCCCCCAGTGACCCCCAGGAGCTCGATAGCGCCCCCTAGCGCGTTGTCTTTCGGGGCTGGCATACCGTTTAAGATAGGCGCACGAAATTCGGTAGGGACGTGTATCTCAATAAGACGAACAAACGCCTCACTGCATTGTCATGGCCACGCCCAACAGGAAGTGAGATAATTGGGCTTTTGTGTGATTTTTGGGTATTGGACATAGAATGGAATTTGAAACACTTCTCCTACACCGTACCTCAGATGGGCTTAAATTTTGGTGAACATAATCTTAAGACGTTGGAGATGTTAAATTGCGAAGGATTTTCAAATAGGCGGTAATATGACGATACGGCGGATCGTTAAAAGTTAGGTATGGAATTTGAAAGACTTCTCCTACACCGTACCTCAGATAGGCTTAAATTTTGGTGAACATAATCTTAAGACGTTGGAGATGTTAAATTGCGAAGGATTTTCAAATAGGCGGTAATATGACGATACGGCGGATCGATAAAGTTAGGTATTTATTGAATGGGAGTGATGAGTTATGAATGGGAGGTATTTGTTGCTAGGCAACGCCCTGATCAAAGGTCTTTGATCTTTGTACCTTTGATCTGATATAGCTGCAAGCAGCAATGTGGGGACAAGCGTCGAAGGTTCATGTAGGCCTCAGCATGTAGGCCACATGCAGGGTCTGACAGGGTCTAACAGAGTCTGACAGGGTCTGACAGGGTCTGTTCTGACAGGGTATCTACAATGTCATGGCCACGCCCAACAGGAAGTGAGATAATTGTGCCAGGCACACGAAATTTGGTATGGCTGTGCGTCTCAGTAAGACGAACAAACGCAGGTGCGAGGTCCCGACCAACGCCGCTTGCGGCTTTAATTAGGGACCGAGCCCGAAGGGGGACGAAGGTCCCTATTGTTGTTGCTTTGTTTCCCTATTATTATTATTATTATTCTTGTTCTTGTTCACACTCGCTGGGGCAATTTTGAGCATGTTCCCATGCTTCAAAACGAACGAAACTTTGCACGGACATCACAAAGTGTTGCCAGTACGACCACACAAAGTCCCGTCCCCCAGTGACCCCCAGGAGCTCGATAGCGCCCCCTAGCGCGTTGTCTTTCGGGGCTGGCATACCGTTTAAGATAGGTGCACGAAATTCGGTAGGGACGTGTATCTCAATAAGACGAACAAACGCCTCACTGCAATGTCATGGCCACGCCCAACAGGAAGTGAGATAATTGGGCTTTTGTGTGATTTTTGGGTATTGGACATAGAATGGAATTTGAAACACTTCTCCTACACCGTACCTCAGATAGGCTTAAATTTTGGTGAACATAATCTTAAGACGTTGGAGATGTTAAATTGCGAAGGATTTTCAAATAGGCGGTAATATGACGATACGGCGGATCGATAAAGTTAGGTATTTATTGAATGGGAGTGATGAGTTATGAATGGGAGGTATTTGTTGCTAGGCAACGCCCTGATCAAAGGTCTTTGATCTTTGTACCTTTGATCTGATATAGCTGCAAGCAGCAATGTGGGGACAAGCATCGAAGGTTCATGTAGGCCTCAGCATGGAGGCCACATGCAGGGTCTGACAGGGTCTAACAGAGTCTGACAGGGTCTGACAGGGTCTGACAGGGTCTGACAGGGTCTGTTCTGACAGGGTATCTACAATGTCATGGCCACGCCCAACAGGAAGTGAGATAATTGTGCCAGGCACACGAAATTTGGTATGGCTGTGCGTCTCAGTAAGACGAACAAACGCAGGTGCGAGGTCCCGACCAACGCCGCTTGCGGCTTTAATTATTATTATTATTATTATTCTTGTTCTTGTTCACACTCGCTGGGGCAATTTTGAGCATGTTCCCATGCTTCAAAACGAACGAAACTTTGCACGGGCATCACAAAGTGCTGCCAGTACGACCACACAAAGTCCCGTCCCCCAGTGACCCCCAGGAGCTCGATAGCGCCCCCTAGCGCGTTGTCTTTCGGGGCTGGCATACCGTTTAAGATAGGCGCACGAAATTCGGTAGGGACGTGTATCTCAATAAGACGAACAAACGCCTCACTGCAATGTCATGTCCACGCCCAACAGGAAGTGAGATAATTGGGCTTTTGTGTGATTTTTGGGTATTGGACATAGAATGGAATTTGAAACACTTCTCCTACACCGTACCTCAGATGGGCTTAAATTTTGGTGAACATAATCTTAAGACGTTGGAGATGTTAAATTGCGAAGGATTTTCAAATAGGCGGTAATATGACAATGCGGCGGATCGATAAAGTTAGGTATGGAATTTGAAACACTTCTCCTACACCGTACCTCAGATAGGCTTAAATTTTGGTGAACATAATCTTAAGACGTTGGAGATGTTAAATTGCGAAGGATTTTCAAATAGGCGGTAATATGACGATACGGCGGATCGATAAAGTTAGGTATTTATTGAATGGGAGTGATGAGTTATGAATGGGAGGTATTTGTTGCTAGGCAACGCCCTGATCAAAGGTCTTTGATCTTTGTACCTTTGATCTGATATAGCTGCAAGCAGCAATGTGGGGACAAGCATCGAAGGTTCATGTAGGCCTCAGCATGTAGGCCACATGCAGGGTCTGACAGGGTCTGACAGGGTCTAACAGGGTCTGACAGGGTCTGACAGGGTCTGTTCTGACAGGGTATCTACAATGTCATGGCCACGCCCAACAGGAAGTGAGATAATTGTGCCAGGCACACGAAATTTGGTATGGGTGTGCGTCTCAGTAAGACGAACAAACGCAGGTGCGAGGTCCCGACCAACGCCGCTTGCGGCTTTAATTATTATTATTCTTGTTCTTGTTCACACTCGCTGGGGCAATTTTGAGCATGTTCCCATGCTTCAAAACGAACGAAACTTTGCACGGGCATCACAAAGTGCTGCCAGTACGACCACACAAAGTCCCGTCCCCCAGTGACCCCCAGGAGCTCGATAGCGCCCCCCTAGCGCGTTGTCTTTCGGGGCTGGCATACCGTTTAAGATAGGCGCACGAAATTCGGTAGGGACGTGTATCTCAATAAGACGAACAAACGCCTCACTGCAATGTCATGGCCACGCCCAACAGGAAGTGAGATAATTGGGCTTTTGTGTGATTTTTGGGTATTGGACATAGAATGGAATTTGAAACACTTCTCCTACACCGCACCTCAGATGGGCTTAAATATTGGTGAACATAATCTTAAGACGTTGGAGATGTTAAATTGCGAAGGATTTTCAAATAGGCGGTAATATGACGATACGGCGGATCGATAAAGTTAGGTATTTATTGAATGGGAGTTATGAGTTATGAATGGGAGGTATTTGTTGCTAGGCAACGCCCTGATCAAAGGTCTTTGATCTTTGTACCTTTGATCTGATATAGCTGCAAGCAGCAATGTGGGGACAAGCATTGAAGGTTCATGTAGGCCTCAGCATGTAGGCCACATGCAGGGTCTGACAGGGTCTAACAGAGTCTGACAGGGTCTGACAGGGTCTAACAGAGTCTGACAGGGTCTGACAGAGTCTGACAGGGTCTAACAGAGTCTGACAGGGTCTAACAGAGTCTGACAGGGTCTGACAGAGTCTGACAGGGTCTGACAGGGTCTGACAGGGTCTGACAGGGTCTGTTCTGACAAGGTATCTACAATGTCATGGCCACGCCCAACAGGAAGTGAGATAATTGTGCCAGGCACACGAAATTTGGTATGGCTGTGCGTCTCAGTAAGACGAACAAACGCAGGTGCGAGGTCCCGACCAACGCCGCTTGCGGCTTTAATTATTATTATTATTATATTTTTGTATTTAATTATTAAAATTATTCATGGAAACTGTGTCTTGTGCCACTATCAACATGTCATCTTCTCTTTATTGTACTTGTGTGTGCGCTACAGTTATAATCTATGACACCTGTGGATCATTATGTATCATTTGCAGCTCAATAATAGAAACACTGACTTTTGTATTAGAAAACTGCTGTGCCCAATTAGAGCTGCCAAAACGACGCTGCTGAACATGTATGACAAATGAAGAAAGCAAAATTAGAGAATTAAGTAAATGGGCGTAGACCAGTGGCAGTGAAAATGGGGGTTGATCCTAAAAACGCAAAAATCTGAAACCACCCTCCAGAGTGGAAAAGTTAAATACGCTCCGCTGTAGCGTCTCCGTGTAAAGTGCCCAAGACGCAAAACTGGTCAGATCTGCTCACGTCAGTACACGTTTACGTCACATAGATGCGGCAATACAATGAGGAGGACCACCACCGGCCCCTTATCCCGGCTCCAGCGCACCGGTGGCTCCACCGGTCCTGAGCACCGGTGGAGCCGCTGGAGCCGGCCCCTTATCCCGGCTCCAGCGGCTCCACCGGTGCTCAGGACCCGCTGGAGCCGGGATAAGGGGCCGGCTCCAGCGGTCCTGAGCACCGGCACCCGCTGGAGCCGGGATAAGGGGCCGGCTCCAGCGGGTCCTGGAGCTGCTGGAGCCGGGATAAGGGGCAGGAGCCGGCCCCTTATCCCGGCTCCAGCGGGTCCTGAGCACCGGTGGACCACCACTACCGGCTCCAGCGGGTCGTGAGCACCGGTGGACCACCACTACCGGCTCCAGCGGGTCGTGAGCACCGGTAGTTGCGTGCCGCCGCGCCTCGCGCACGGACCGGACGGGGAAGTTGCCCCGGCTCCGGTATACTTGGTTCGAGACCCCGGGGCGGGGGAAGTCTCTTACGGGCAGCTTTGAGAAATAGTGTCTGACGATAGCTGGCCCCCGCTCGGTCCGTGGGATTAGGGGGTACGGTCGCCTGCCGTACCCCCGCGGAGGGGCTCCGTGATAAGGCCACTGGGAAGGATACGGTTCGTCTCGGTCTCACCTCCGAGGGGTCGAGCGCGAGCGGCCCGCGCCGCACCGAGCTACCAGCACTCGGACCCGCAGTGCCCAGGAGCCGTCTGACGTGGGTAGAACCAGACAGGGGCCCTGAGATGGCGGGTCACGTATGCCCATCGTTCGAGCTCTTTAAGCGGGCTACATAGTCCGCTAATGTCATGCGTTAGACTTCCACACTTGTGTAAGGGGAGACCCCACAGCCGGTACAGTCGTGGTTAGAAATGTAACTTGACGCTGTTGTGATGGGGTTTTTTTTTTTTTTTTTTTCAGTCCAGCGCCTCCCTTCGCTGGCTTTTGCGTCCACTTTTGCGTCTTCGTATAAACGCGGATAAAAAATTGAAGACGAGACGCCACTTTTGCGTCTTCTGTTTTGATCGTCGCCGTATAAACGTAGCCCGTTGCACACCGGGTTTAGATCCAAACATTTCTTCACATGTGACTTGGTGTGACTAGTCCAAGTGTGAGCCCTCCTCCCTCCTGGTGCTGTGGTGGTGCCTTTGAGCAGTGCATTAGTTCAGTGTAAAAGTGGAGAGTGTGATCCCCATGTGCTTGTGTACTGTTGTCTCATCACATCTCTCCTCTGTTAAAAGCATCCACACACACACATCTGCCTCACACACACACACACACATCTGTCTCACACACACACACACACACACACACACTTCTGCCTCACACACACACACACACACACTCACGTCTGCCTCACACACACACACTCACGTCTGCCTCATACACACACACACACACACTCACGTCTGCCTCACACACACACACTCACGTCTGCCTCATACACACACACTCACGTCTGCCTCATACACACACACACACACACTCACGTCTGCCTCACACACACACACTCACGTCTGCCTCATACACACACACACACACACTCACGTCTGCCTCATACACACACACTCACGTCTGCCTCACACACACACACACACACTCACGTCTGCCTCACACACACACACTCACGTCTGCCTCATACACACACACTCACGTCTGCCTCACACACACACACACACACACTCACGTCTGCCTCACACACACACACACATACACTCACGTCTGCCTCACACACACACACACACACACACACACACACTCACGTCTGCCTCACACACACACACACATCTGCCTCACACACACACACACACACACACACACACTCACATCTGCCTCACACACACACACACACACACATGCACACACACACACTCACGTCTGCCTCACACACACACACACACACACACACACAGACACACACACACACACACACATCTGCCTCACACAC